>DWDV01000220.1:0-19061 GCA_018245615.1 Mimoniades ocyalus | reverse complement strand
TCATTTTTGACGTACAAAAAGTGTTCTTATGAACCAATTTTGAATAAATGAGATTTTGATTTTGATTTTGATTTTGACATTTTTAGAACACTAGAATTTAACCCGAATGATATTTCTTAAAGCAGAAAAATATATAAATATGTATATTGTTTTATAGAAGTACAATTTAAAGTAACAGCTTCGTTGGTCGTTTTGGTTGCAAGTGCGACTGCCGATCAGAAGATTTCGGATTCAAATCCCGGGTCAGGTACCTACTATTAATTTTTTCTAATTTAGATTTTCTAGTAATGGCTTGGAGTCTGGATATGTGCTCGGTGTATGGCAATGGGCTCACCACCTATTCCATACTGGGACGTAAACGTAACTTGTGGAACGTAGGAGTGTTCTATATTCCTCTGCCTACCTCATAGGGGATTACAGGCGTGATGTTACGTTTCTTCAATTTAAAGTTCTAAAATCTAATTAATACCCTATAGAACTCCAATTTATATTATTTTTTTCGCGCCCAATGATCCCTGAGGGACTCGGGCGAGAATGTAACTCGACATAACCGTCGCGGACAGTCGCGAACAGAAGTGGAACACTGCCGTATACGGCGTTGTGATATTAAAACATGTATTTCGTTGTTTGACAGTAGTTGAGAGGTCGTTAATCTTATATTGACACGGTGCCCAGATCAGACGCTTGTTGGCGGACTAATTAGACGGCGGGCTTTGGGTCATAGTGTTGGTCTAAATTACACTAAGCGTGAAGCGTGTAACAGTATAAGGGACGAGCAGTCGGTTAGTTGCGTACTGTACTGGCTAGCTGAAGTGATTACGAGCTGATTTATGAATCAGTTTAATATTTTATTACTCAAAATTATTATAATATCGTCACACCAGGTCCATCATAGGGTAGGCAGAGAGCACAGAGTTCCAAAAAAGTACACTGAAGTGTCTACAATATGTTATATAAGAATATATTTTGTGCATGTAAGAATGATGTCTAATGATTGTTCCTCAAACCTTGACCAGGACTGTAGGAGCAGAACTGCTAGTGACAACAAGAATATTTTGCATTGGATTTCAATAAGACACCTTTTTAGCTGGTATCAATTGATCACTTCATTGCTGGTATCAAAATTGATACATTTTCTGGTATGAAAAACTCTTCTGAATGATTTAATAAATGACAGAGTGAAATAGTTTTGTACAGTATACGATTGAATTCAACGTCGTTCATAAAAAAATCGATCAAATATATGCAACCACACAACACTATGTCATATATTCAAGCACACATTGCGCCACACATGTCACAAGATCGGTTTTAATTAGATGAATATGAAAGTTCCTAACTTTCAAACATTAAAATCTATGTTACACATCGAAACAAAAATGTGTGACTCTCTTCTCTCAGTGCGTGTACTTATAAATATTTAAATTAGCCGACTTCGACAGACGGAAGTGAAAACAGATTAAATAGGATCTATACAACAATCTCCAGAGTAAAAGTGAGTGCTTTTTTTCCAATCATTTATTCACTTTATAAATATACATACATCTTTGAAATAAAATTATAATTTTGTAACGTTTTAATAATTTTCGCTTCGATATTTTAAATTGTGAATCATACTTATGACCTAATTATAAAAATCCTACCCGGTTTTAGAATATTCAAACAAAAAACTTGTAGAAAAGAAACTTCGCTGCAAATAAAATTACATTAATGGCTATTAGTATTCTATAAATAAACAAGTACGAGACGCAACTTCAGCCAAATGTTCCACGATAAATTAAGTACTCGCGAGGGTTTGTGCAATTGTTTCATTTTATTGGGTTGTTTATTTATCGCTCATATTATCTATCTTTTATCTTTATTAGCTCATTTATTTATCTTTTGTCCTTATTGACTAATTTATTGATTTATCTTTAATTGTTTTATACAAGAGACGAATTTATGACTGTTGACATTCTCCACTATTTAGATTCTAATATACAGAGTTTTATTAGACCAAATTTAATTCTAAACTGGACTGATTTCCGACTGTCAGTCATTTAGTATTCCGTACATGTCTGAGATCACATTGCTTGGGTGGCTGGTAGGTGTGCTCTTTTAAATCCTTTAAGTAAAATAATAAAAGCTTCTTAATTATTAAACGTTTCGTCAGTATCTATGTATATTTTTAATTTATTTTTATACTCGCTAAATTCACGTATGTTACTTTGGAAAAATCTAACTAATATCGGGTCCGTCGGAGGTCGTACACGAGCTCCGACCGAACGCAGCATAGTCTGGGACCCCGTAGCGAAATGTGAAGACGACCATTATTATTTTTGTTCCCATTTTTCAATTTAAGGTACATTGAACTGAGCTATCTCAAAATAGCGTTATCTTTCAGTTAACTGGTGACGATGAGATTATGAGGATAGGCGTAGGTGTATATTAAAAATTATAAGTTAAAGTAGGTACTTTAGGTACCTTTAAGGAGAATGTAGGTAATGTAGGTACATTTAAGGAAATTTCGGACACAAAATACTTTGTCTTTAAAAAATAACTTTTATATTTATATACTTAAATAATTTACGTCCTAGAAGTTTACGTCCCATTATGGATTAGGTGGCAAGCCTATCGCCCAAACTAGAAAATATAAATTAAAAAAATCCTATAGTGCGCGACACGGGATTTGTAGTCAGGACCTCTTCATCGGCAGTCGCGCTTGCAACCAACACAACCAACGAGTCAGTCACACTTATTGTTAAATAATATAAGTAACGTAAGAAATATGTTATTTGGGACATAATAATAACCACTTTTTATGTAAAACGCACACACAACACTAAAAACTTTCAGTCAAACTGAATAGGAAAACATCTACCTATTCTAAATAGGTATTTTAAGTTAATCTTGAACCTAGAACAGTATTAAGTATTATTTATAAACTCCAGCACTACGTGGGACGCCTGCAACACAGTGCATTATTAATGAATTAAACGCATCCTTTATATTGAAGCGGAATCCTACCTAGTTCCCTGTTAGGTGATTAGTACCGTAAGGGGTGACTAAGTAGGGCCCACGCTTTTGGTATCACTTGGCTGCGAATAAATCCTATGTTAGCACCGTTAAGGGCTAATTGACGTTGTACTTGATACTACGTAAAGTTAATTCGAGTTTTAATAGTAATCTATCAAGTATGCAAAATTAAAAACTGACTATTTTTGTTGTATTTTAACATTTCATTATCATCATTATCATCAGCCTAAGTCCACTGGTAGACAAAGCCTTCCTCTGAGGAATTTTTGCTCATGATGTGATGTATAATTCAAATGCAAATAATAATTTATTTCTTAAATTTAGTGAGACATTTTCGTGTATCACGGAATTCTAATTTATGAAAAACGGAGGTAATACCTTAAAATATTCAATAGTAATTTTACTTACCAAGTTGCTGAGAAGAAAAACACTCGGCTAATTTATATAAAAGCCTAGGCTATTAATGCGTATTTCAAGTTTTCTACGACAGATTTATACATCATGAAATTCTAATTTATGAGAACGAAGGTAAGATCTCAATAGCTGTATTCAATCTCCTTATCAACATAGCAAAGAGTAGGTATAAAAGTAATACTGTGAAAGCCAGATGTTCCTTGACAACACTGAATATATATTGTAAATATTATGTTGCAATTATTAACTTTTATCGTTTGATATCAATGGTTTAACCTTGTAACAGACCTACAACATCGGAAACAGACCTCCATGGAGAGGATATACAAAGTCCAAAAGTGGTATTCTAGTTAATTGAAGTATAATTGCCATGTACATTAACATTATTACAGACATATGTAGTTATCGGATATAGTACCTATATTGATAAGATATGTGTTTTACGGTCAATCCATGCATCCGTCCGTTATCTCTGATAACAGCGTAATTCCACAATTACGCTATTATAAAACCCGAAATTCCTACTAGAGAAGCATTTATATTACAGTTGATATAGAACTGTAAAATTATTTATAACATGTGTAAATCGTGACGTCTTGGTGATATAAACATATATTTCGAGATTCGACTCCGACCCAGCACAAACACCTTATGTGAGGTGAATAAGAGTATTCGTTTTGTACGTGGGTGTACAATTGAACTATAGGAATATGCATTTAGTAATGTATGTATTATGCAGTTTCTCAGTTGCCCGTTTAACTCGACTCAAGTTAGTTTGGGATCAGGTGGCCTCTATGCTAACTCTATCAAAGTATACCTAGGTATTTAAGCATTGCATAAGATATTAGTGTAGCAGTGGGTGCAGGCAGAGGCAGGATTATACACTTAATGGTAAGTGGCCACTATCGTCTAAGAAAATATACTGTACACTTTCTGTACATCAGCGCTGTTAGTAACGCGTCGCAGCTAACATAATTATGTTACGATCTCATAACCAATTAAAACTCAATCATTAATCACATATCACAACCCAACGTGCTCATATTCAATAACAAAATAGATTATTAGGCACTTATAAATTGGATGCAAAAAGATTATTTTTTATTTACACTGATATATCGGTTCTGTTATGTTGATACTAGTTATATATTTTATATTTTGTAAACGAACAAAATACTCCACGGAAATAATAGCCAATATTAGATTTTGATACAATATTTATCTTGGCCATTATGATATCTCCCACATCATTAGCGATTACTTTCTGAGTCGGAATTTATTATTTCGGAACGTAGCATGATGAAATTGTTTGAATTATTTTTCTTTTTTCAGAACGAAAAGCTCGTGGGCTCTCGTTAATATAAGAAGAGAAATGTTAATCCAATACTGAAATGTTGTTGTCCTATTCCCTAAGGATACGTCTAATTAGAATAGAACAGACTACGTTTATATGACCATTAATAAACACATGACGTAAGAGGAAAGTCCAGAGTCGATTCCCAAATGGATAAACGTGAGGTAATCTGACATTTTTATTAGAGAGGTCAATAAAAAACGACCCGGTGCGTCCATGGGATAAATATTCTATCGTACGGGAGATACAGGAAGTGAATAACGGAACGACTAGTAAATAAAATAAATATGTAAGCAACAGGAGCAAAGCCAGTAATGTATTCTAATTGAGATATTATACAATATTAATAATGACAACATTAGATTGCTTCGTTGGTCGTGTTAGTTGCAAGCGCGACTGTCGATGGGCAGGTCCTGAGTTCAAATTCCGGGTCGGGCACAGTTGGATTTTTCTTATTTATATTATCTAGTAGTGACTCTGAATCGGGATTTCTGTGGTATGTATAGCAATGCGCTTACCACCTGTTCCATGGTGAGACGTAAACGTAACTAGTGAAACGTGGAAGTATACTACTTTCTTCTGCCTACCTCTACAGGGATTACAGGCGTGATGTTACGCTTTTTATTATTGCATTGGAAATGCAACATCTATTAGAACCTTTAAATGAAACTTACCAAAATTAGTAGCGCCCTGACCTAATATAAAATGTAGTATTACAATGTACCTAATTTAATTAAATTGTACATGTTTTTAAGAAAATAAAGGTCGCCCACATTTTCAGAACACATATTTTACTACATTTTCAGAACGCACATATTACTACATTTTCAGAACAAAGATTTAAGCAATCGAACATATCGTATGTACACACAAATGTATATTAGTGTTAAAACATACTTGTTGATACAACAATGCCTATATCTTGGATACAGACGGAGCTAGCGCTATAAGCTTATATGATGTGGCTGACCGCAAACGACTTACCAAGTTAAGCAACGCGGGGAGCGGTCGGCGTCTGAACAATTATTATTGACTGCAGGTGTCAAATATTTATAAGCGATACCGCACTCGTCGAATGACAGCAGCCAATTATGTTCAATACCCATATAATGTAAAAGTAAAGGATATGAAATATAACGCTGAACTACGTTATTTTCCTAAATTCAATCTTGTTCTAATTTACACATGGCCATCTGATTTAAACCGATGCAAGGGCTTTGGTATAATAATCGGTCATTACATTTTTAAATACAAATTTACATTATATTACTGTATATTTATGCATCATTTTTAATTTACACACAGATATAAAAAAAATTACGCTCATCGGACATCAACGTCCTGGGTTGGAATCGAACTGACGTACCTCCAGCAGTCGAGTCACAACCACTGAAGCAATCGATCGGCCTAATTAATGTAAGACTAATTGAATTGTAACCAGATAAAGAGCAATCTATATACATTGTCGCATTTAACGATAATAGCATTTCTATTTTCATGTCAATGTTGATTAGTTGATTAGTTAAATAACTCTGACACATAGCGACATTACCACTGTAGCTATTTTGTGTTTTATTTTGGTAATATTGTCGCATGACACGACTGACCCGTTTACCCGGTGGTTCGGGTAGCTGCTAAATTGCGGGTTGTAGGTTCGATGCCGCTCAAGGCAAACAATTGCGTGTTGAACGTGAATTTTTATTATGTTTTGGTGAGAAGCATGTGGGTATACGAGTACACAAGAATGTATTAAAGTCAGTGTAATCTGGCGTAATAATACAATGATAATATGTATTAAAAATCAGTTACATGGAGCGATTCATTGCATATTTACAATATGAAACATAACATTAAAAATTAAGTATCAATATTGAACATTTATTATGTATTAATATAATTTTATATATGTACATATCCGTTATAAACTTAAATTAAATTTATAACGGAAACGCCATTGCTTAAAATTTTCTAAATAAAATTAATAAGATGACTTTCACAGCAAAAATCACAAAGTAATATTCTATGTATCCTAATTTATAAATATACAATATTTCCCCCTGATCAATTATACAGGTATCCAAATAACAAGAGATAAGTACTAATTAACTGCTTGTTAATACTACTGTTTGTTGGTTTACTGTTGTAAATATTAATGCCTCTGTTAGTAATGTATTGAAGACGTCATCTGACAATGTTCCACGCTGTTAATTACATCCCGCTAATTGTGGGCGAAGCTTGTATATCCGGTTATCTAACAGGTCGCGCCAGGGTTGTCACATGTATACGTCGAAGTAGTGTGTTCAATACGAACCTGTATATCGTCACAGACTAATCACAATGCCGGCATTGGGTCGGAAAATGTATACTTACTCCGCTTCGACACGAACGGCGTTAATATTAACTAAGTCTTATAGTAACTATTGTTTGACCCATTTTAATTGTAGTTCTTTAAACATGTAATTTAAATCCAAGATAACAAGAATGTTTACATTGTAATGAGTTGTTGCCAACCCTAGCATTTGTATGTAATAGCTACGTGACATATCTCGCTAGCGGCTTTCAGGTTGACTCGTGGAAGTAAATATAATGTCGGTGTTTAGAAGTCTTGTTACCTTCATAGAGCTGGTTTAATAAAAAATAATATATGTTTATTTTACTTTTGCCAATATGCTTATAAAAAAACCTAACATCACGCCTTTAATACCCGAAGAGGTAGGCAGACGAATGTAGTGGACTCCCACGTTTAACAGTTACCTTTACGTCCCACTATGGAATACGTGGTGAGCCTATTGCCATACACCGGGCACAATTTCAGACTCCGAGCCACTATTAGAAAATCTATACATGAAAATTCCAATAGCGAGCAACTCGGGATTTGAACCCAGGATTTCCCAATCGGCAGTCGCGTTTGCAACCAACACGGCTAGCGAGGCTGATAAAAACAATAAATTTGTTAATACCTACATTGCCTCTCACATTTATTGTTTGCTAGTTTTCCTTGCGTTTTCTTTGTAATTTCTGAGATATGTGATGTCTGTCAACCCGCAAGTAGCTATTAGGGCAGGCTATAGATTTAGTTCCTCTCAATTTAAGAAGTTACCTGTGTCCCTCCGTAAAACGTTAAAGAGGGTTGACAACGAAAACGAATTTTTATTACAACTTGACTCATTTATGAGCTTATCGGTCTCAAGCACTTATTATTATTTAATTATTTATTATTTATATGAATTAAGGCTCACTGCTTTAAGTCTATAGATTATCGTTGTGGACAGTCACGTGCCGGTACTGTGACGATGTCGAAAACTATTCCCAAATACACCAGGCACTTTATTCGGAAGCAAACACATTGAGCTATAAATCTTATTACACATTTCGTTTTTTTTAAACAGAAAATACACTTCCCTTAATGTTGGAGTGACTGACAACAAAATGTTGTGTCTGCCAACTCGCTCTTGGCCAGCGTGGCTGACAATGGCCTTGACTCATCTCATTTTGAGAGGACACGTGTTTAACAGTGGAACTATAAAAGGACATTGATGACAATGTATGGGTAATAAGGACATTTTATTACGTTTTACCACTTCCTCCCCCCTCGCCCGTCTGGAATTCTTGAAAGTAAAATAGAACATTCCTTAGGTTGGTACAATTTGTTGACATTACCGTGAGTCCAGAACGTAGCACCTTTTAATTTAGCGCGATTGTACTATAAAAGTTCCTCATCAATATAACATTGTTAGAAAAATGTCCTATTAGATTGATAATATTATAATTGTATTAGGTACTGTAATAACGTATCCGCATTATTACGTTTCTTTAAGGCTATGAAAACAAGGTTCACAATTAGATAATTTATACGTGACCCATTAGACGAATTGTAAGTACTATTTATTATGCATAGATAATCCCTTGACACGTGTTACAAGTGTCGCTGTTATCTTATATAGGGGAATGGAACAATTGACAAAACATTTGTAACCAATCGATAACGTTATTGAATATCGACAAACAGCACGCGTCGATAAATATCATCGACAGAGAATATGTCACTAGAAAAAAAGACCGCGATAACATATTATACCTACCGAATGTTTAATGATATGTTCGGCAAAATAATTATCTGAATATGTATTCTGATTAACTTGTAGGGCCCAGTGGTTACTACGGAACCGGAGACTGTGGTTTCGATTCCCACGCATGACAAATATTTGTGTAATGTGCAAGAGTATTTTTTTTATATTTGGCTGTAAAGTTATATTATTATTAAAAGTTTTATTAATTCATTGTTGGTCTCTTCTCAGAATTAAACGAATTGCCAATTCCGTGTATAAGTTCCATTTGAACGTCGAATTCACCACTCGAAGCAAAGAAAATAATATTAAGGGTATAACACGAAATGTTATTTCTCGTTAGAACTCACTCCCAAACCTCTGAGGGCTACTACTTTCTAGGATCCATTTCATCACCGTATTAAATCATGGTTGGTACTATGATTATTGGATTGCCCAGCTGTCTCCAACATGATGGTGACCTCACGGATATTTAAAAATCTTATCGTGAATTGACGCCGGTCTATGCTCATATCCAGTGTACTATAGTTTATTGTATATAAAATATAAGGTAGGCATGGAAAAGTTAATCTACCGCAACTTGATGTTAGGCCACGTGCTCACTTGTAATTGTTTGTCAATAAATGTAGATAATTGTGAAACGATTGTCTTTACGATAACTATAAAATTATCTACACTGTGGTTTCATAATTATGAAACTCTATTGATCGTGTTTAATAATAGATGGTGTAGATAGAACGAATTTCTAAGGCGAAGCAAGTATTGCGAGTGACCGTGAGAAACTTTGTAAGTGAACTGTTAAAATTACCTACCTACGACGTTAGAGCCGTTTATATTTTTTTCTTTTTTTTATAATAATACAGCGTGTATTATTATAAAAAAAAGAAAGAAATCTCTATTCCGGGTGTACTATAGTCGGATAGGAAAGAAATGATTTTTTATAATAATAACTTAATAGAAACTCCGGACTGAGTTATTCGCTACAATCATATCGGTAACGATAATAATACAAAATCATATCAATAACGGTTTTTTACTCTAGAAAAGTACTTCATAAGTAAGCAGATTATTATATTGATGGAACATTGAAAAAAAAAATGATCTCTGTTCTTTTCAACTTACCACACAAATCTCTACAGAGAAAAATCCAAATGCGACACACAGAAAATTATTAACTAGTTTCACATACACATACCCCTGTTTATACACACAATAAATCCACTTATATGACAACACACACAAGAATTTAATCAACGTTTTTTATCACGTTATATCCAATTAACGTGTTCGAAACGATTTTTACGCGGGAGAGTTTCTGTATCATACATACACTACCGACTCCGAGCGCTTATCACCCGCGACTGGGGAACGAATCGTTGAAGAACGAGTTGAATCGAATGGCGCTGACCAAATGACACGAACGAATGGCCGAGCCAGTGATGCCCGGTGCGTAAGAGGCTTACCGGCTTACTGACTAACAAAGTTTACTGATGCTCGATACAAAATGTTATAAGGAAAATTGAAAATTATCGGAATTTTTCCTTTTATTAATCATCTGCGTTCATGCCTAAAAATCAATTAAACAACATTTCGTTCTTAGTCCTCTGACGCTAATTGTTAGTAATGATTTAAAATAAAATAATTCTAACTTTGACTGCCTCGTTGGTCGAGTGATGTAAGTGTCTCTGCTGGTTGAGAGGCCTAAGATAAAATCCCTAGTCCGGGTACTATCGAATTTTTCTTAGATTTTTTAGTAGGCATTTCTGGTAATGTTTCGGAGTGTGAATTTGTGCTCGGTGTATGGCAAAACGCCCGCTCCGTATACCATGATAGCACGTAAATGAAGCTGGTGAAAACTGGTAGTGCAGATACTACACTCTTCTGCCTACCTCTTCGGGGATTACATGCGTGATGTTACGTTTAATTCTTCATATTAAAGTGTTTAACGTAAAGATTTGTTTTTATTCGTATCGGTAATGTTGTTGTTATTTTATGTGTGAATTTATATTTATTCTTGTTTGATTCATATTATAAAAACGAGTCACCCACTTCGCATTGCGATACTCGACTACCCCACACGCATTGTTTGTAGAAATTATTAACGATACCGCGAGAAAGGCTAACATTGGCCTCCGTTGTCGTGCCTAACATTTAAAATCTTAAATTGATCTTAGACCGTAGAAAACAGAGTTTAAAATTGTGAACCCCCCATAGAGACATTTTGTGCTCGATTCGACGGTGTTCTTTTCCTTAATGCGTTCATGCATGAGTATTTTTTTGGTCTGTGCGTTATTTTTTTTTTATTTGAATGACGCCTTCAAGCGTGTTTGAGTTGCGTGTTATGCATTTTTCAATACACGAGACCACGTCGATCGTTTCTTATGCCTTAGTGTCCAAGATTGAATATCGAATAGCTACACTTTGTAGTTATCATGTAAAAGCCATACGACGGATATGTATCTGTGACAGCTGACGATAAAAATTACCATGCAGTATAAAGAGCAGTAGAAAGCAGATTTTGCATGAACGCTGAATATGGTATTAAGTAAGTAATCGGTAAGTATTCGTTTGTCTACTTCATAGAAATATTATGAGTGATCTTAAATGGACCGCGCATTCAAGCCAATAAATATTACTACAGCATATTAAAGTTAACATAAAAGTAACGCGATAATAAGGTACGATTGTAACGAGAAAATAATAAGATAAATGTTTAGCGTTTTAAATTACTCTTTAATTTGTAATTATTCGGTTCTTTAATTTTTGAACTATGTTCTTTAATTTAATAAGAACCGTAAATGGATAGCAGCGGAGTATTAAACAGATACTTAATAAGTTTAAAAATAGGATTTAAACATGCATAGAGACGAAGTTTTTCTGTGCTTAGTACTGACGAACTCATGACGGATAGTTTTGTTCGTATAAAAACTTCAGCGGTAAGTATTATAAGTAGTATAAGTATTCTAGCTCACCTCGTAACATGCAAAAACTCAATCGGATACTGTGAACTGCTTAACCTAAATGAACGCGAGCATTAGTATGTATATGACCCGTCGGTAAGCATGTCGGAGAGTCATAGATCCTATGCGTAACCTAGGCTAGGTTTAACGGGTGTAACACTTTAATATGTAGTACCTAGAGAACATTCTGGTACGTCATCTGAAGTTGTTGTTCTACTCGACCCTCCCCAGCTTCGCCGGGTTAAAGAATTGTCTATCTTAGTTCGATCGTAGTGTAAAGCGCAAATGTTCTGATTTAGAAACGATATGAATGAAAAGCTTGGCAAATAATTCATTGTTTTGGTCAATTTTTAATTTTAGATATACATAATTATATCACAATATTTAATAGATATGTACAAATGTATTATTTCACTGCATTTTATTTTAATTCAATTGACGTACTCGATTGAAGTTACTATATTAAAATAGTTAAATTAAATAAGTATTAAATTATATCAAAAGTGATATATGTAGGTACATATATGTATGAGTTATTTCTGGTCATCCAGCGAGTTATGGAGAGGGCTTTGTTAGTAGTCTTGACGAGGTGGTTTTACTAAATGAGCGAATACGTACGAAAATTGCCTGGAGAAACGGTGAGCTAAAGATCGAGTTCAGTGTTGTGCAATGAGAGGTCCAGATCCGGCAGCGGATGTAAACCTGCCGGGGATGATGATGGCCAGAACTGAACCCATATACAAACGAAACAATTATAATTACTCATGAATTAGTGCACTTGAATCACTTCACAATTAAAAACCAGGCGTCAAACAAAGATCCATCTCAACAATGGCCGCCATAAATTGGTATCTGGCTCAAAATTCTGCACATTTTGACCAAACTAACCTAAACGACCACCGAAACCAAAATGTCGGAGAGATCCTAAACCTAATATTAAACTTAAATTATTATTAAAAAGTCGAACATTAATCATAAGTAGTATTATAATCACTCGTAGAAAAAATTGTAATACCATCAATAACTTAGTAGGTACCGGTTGTAATGATTAATTTATCCATCGAGTGGGCAGCTGTATTGTTTTTTGATTTGCCAATCATTTTTAAAAATGAAGCACCTACTCTCATATATAAGTTATTTTTAATCCCGCTGACAATCGGTATTCGATCGTTGTGTTTTGTCTATGCGTGTATAGTTTTAATTAGAACGTGAAACGGTTCACAAGTCGATATTTAAAATTATGTAATCGAAACAGTCGCTATAAATTCACTTTCACAAGACCTCGAACTATTCTTAAAGAAATTAAAGGAGATTAACTTTATAATATCGCATGCCTATGCAAGATCATTTTATTAAAATATTTTTTAAGGTAAGCTTTCTTGCTTATATTTGTAGACAAACGCAAGCAGACCTGGGTAATTAAAAACTTTTAAAGTTGGCACGATTGTAATTGATACGTAACAGTAAACAAAACCAATCTATTTCTGAATGGCTTAATAACTCTCAAGATAAATATTGGTTTTTATTTTTAAACAATGGATGTCTCACTGCTTGTTAGCACACAATTATAAATACAACTTTATTATATTGTGTGGGTACACACAATATAATAAATTCGACGCGAAAACCTTTTAAAAATCGTTCGAATAAATATCGACGAGATGAGAAACGAGGAGTATTATATTTTTATTTACGCATTTATTGAATACGAACTTAATATATGTTTGTCACATCCAATATAGAATGAACAAAAGTAACCATAGACAATAGAGGTGTCACAGTTATAGGCGAAAGCTACATTTATTTGAAGCGAATAATTTAAAAATTAGAACAGAGCGTGATGACGTTCCTAAAAAGAATGTAACAAATGATGCGATGAAGAAGGGACACAGTATTTTGTTTAGGCTTACTAAGTACGAGATTGCCTTGCTAGGTCATTAGGGCGTAACTGTAGTCTCGAGCACCTGAGCCATACATATTCATTCGTAGAACTTGTCTCATGACACGTACATCCAGGAAATGAGTAAGGGGAGATAGCGCAAAGAGTAGTTCACGCTACTGAAATTACGGTCCTTGGGTGCGTTTATAGACACGCCGATAATATTTCAATTTATAATTAAGCGCTAAAATTCGGACGTAAAAACCAATGTATTATAAGCGTTAGGTAATAACGAATAACCGAATTCAATTGATACTCACACTCTTATTTATGGGCGGCAGTGAGGCGTTAAGGCGCTAAACCGCATGCATTGCAGCCATTCAGTTTACTTTCCTTACCTCCTTACCGCGTTCGTTCATTTTCTTTTGCGGCAAACAAAATTCCATAGCATATCAAAAAGCATACTTTTCTGGTGATGTGAATTCCATCTAAGACCCATTAGACCCATAAGACTAAAGTTACATAATGAGTTAAAAAGCGTTACTCATTATGTCGAACATTTTTTTTTATAATATACCATAAATTTCAAAAAGGTTCTTTAAAACGAATATGTCGTAGTACGTTAGTGATATTGAATATACAATTCCTTATTCGATTATTTTCATATTAGAGGCTATACACAATGCAAAAATCTTACCTTCATCACTACAAAGAGTCATAGGTCGCGTTGGAGTTGATATAAGACATCAGAACAAACCGCGGCGCGGGTTGTTTAGAGCAAATGAGCAAATAGACGAAAATGCTGCTAATTTTGTAAATCGACTGTACATGCAATCGTTCCAAAATTTGTCTTGGAGAACATTAGTTATTTAATGTCACAATCACAAGTATATGCTGTTCTTCATTGCTCAGATAATTGCCAGACTTCTTCGTCGAGTCGATAGCTGATCGTGAGTGATCAGCCATCGTGGTGAAAGGATTAGTCGCAATGTCCAGGGTGCGCCGGACAGTGTATGTTCGTACTTAACAGACATAGTCGCCGCTCGGGGAGGCTCCTTTCGTGCACCCCAGCTAATAATCAATATGTCGCAAATATTTTTTCTGAAATTGTGCATTGGTCTACGAATTGTTTTACTCTCGTTACTATTGTTTCTTACTATCGTTCACAGCTTTATTGCAGCTCCTAGACCTAGACAGTAGTCAGCGGTGAAAATGGGTTGTGTTTAAACAGAATTTTTATAATGATGCACTTTACGTTTCACAATTGTTAACAAAGCTTGGAAGCTAACGAGTTCCTGAATACAATTGGTTGGTAGAGTTTAAATGTTTCTCTGATTTACGTTTGTAATAAACGGCCGGAGATTGTTATAATTTTAACATGACATCCGAGCAATTTTTGTGCTTTTATCTCGACGTTCGCCAACCAGTAGGTTGTGGTCGTTTCGCCTCAGGCCTCCGGTTCGCTTTGTAACAATAATGTGCCCTGTTCCGTGTGTCAAAAACCGTTACTACTTTGTTATGTCTAGCTTTTTCTATGTGATTATGAATACTAAAGAATAATATGCATATATAAAAATGACCTTTATTTGGTTATAACGGTAAAATACAAGTAATTTACTTTATCGCTGTGTATCGCGGCTGTATGCTATTTTGTTTGTACCTTTTGTATGAGAAAAAATCTTGTAAAAGTTTGCATCAGAGAAAGTCTCGATCTCGAAAAAGTAATTAATTCGTAAATATTCGTGGGTATACATACTTTTATTTAAAACATCAAAGGTTATTTCGGGATACATAATCAGGTAATTTACCTTTCTTATGTATATGGCTCGGAGTCCCAAATTCTTCAGATCATTATTTTAGGGAGTGAGGTTAAGTATGTGTAAATTTATTGCTCTCTCCAGCACGTTGATTTTACCATAATAATATATTAAAATATGGATATGAGCATAGTTTGAATACCGTAGGTTATCGAAGACGGACTGGTATACAAATATAAGAAAAATATATTCGTCCCATTACGCCTGTAATTCCGTAAGGGATCGGCAGGGGAGTGTAGAATATGCTCACGTTTCACCTGTTATGTTTACGTACCAATATGGAATGGCTAGTGAGCCTATTGCCATAAAAATAATACATATATCAATCTTGAAACATTCAAAGAGCTTTATTAGTTAAAGTATGCATATAAAACACCAAAATTACTGGCCGATCGTAATTCATTTCTAAACTGACGATAACTCCTGACGCTGATCAGGAACTGAGCACTTACCAGCGCCAGGTAGTATCGGTGGTGCTTTTATCCTGACGGTCGTTTATCGCCGGCGCGCGATGTACATCGTGCTGGTCACGCCGACATCGCGCGCCTCGTGACTGTACAGTTGTGCTGAGGGACGCTTTATTATAATTTTTACATATTTAGCCTTGTATTTGGCCACTTCTGTCTACACCATATATCCACTACATCAATGTAACATGACAACATTTAGTAACTTCAACATTAAGAGTAATATCTCTTATTTCAATAGCAAAAAGCAAAAACAAACTACCACCTATTGTGTTCGATTGTGCGAGTTATCATATTTATAGACTGCCCCAATGAATTTGAGATCTCTCCTCTACCACATTGTCAAAAATATCAGCTATAAATTTCGTAGCTCCTTTAACAGTGTCATCTGTTTCACTTTTAAGAGTTTTTTAATAATTTTTTGTTTATTAGAACGTATGCTATTTTTTCTCACCGAATGTTTTACAGTGACTGTGCTGGTTCACTCAGTACCCTGATACTGTAACTAGTTGTTTCAACAATCATGTCGTGCAAGGTAGGATGAGAATTGTTATTGAAATTTTAATGTTGTCAAAGCTACCATTAAACATTTTACGCCTTTACGCCATTACGCCTCATAAAAAAATTCGCTGCCACGATAGTTAAACCTCAAAGGAATGGTTTTGAACAGACCTCTGATTAAGATAAAGAATACAGCCTAAATACCTATAACGTATCAGAAACACGATGATGACAAAGATGATAGAAGTGCTCCAGAGATACAATTTGGAATCGAAAACAACTTATTCAACCAGACCGCTGCTGGAAGCTCAATAATCGTTGCTTCATCACGGAAAAGCTAAGAAGGACAACCAGTGCCGGCTCGAATATAGACTAATGCTGGATGGCGGTTACTCTCTCCAAATCGACTCTACGAGAGTCCACGATAAATGTGTGCGTGTAGCACGGAGAGTTTTGTTCTTCTTTCCGTAAATAAAAATGTTAACGTAATATCGCGTCTGTAGTCCCCGAAGAGGTGGCCAGAGGAGTGTAGTACAATCCCACGTTTTACAATTAGTTTCTTTAATACCGTAGTATACCTACTTATTTATTGACCAACCTGGTCTGAGTATAAAGTCAATTTTTACTTTATAATGAATTCAAGAATTTCCAAGTAAGAATAAATGTCATTGATGTCACCGTAATAAAATGAAAATGAAATTGTTTACTTGACGAGGGTTCCTATCTAATGTCACATTATTTTATAATATTACAGCCTCAAGCTTAGCCAGTTATACACTTTTACTGTTCCGTTTTAATAAAGGATAAATTCCAATTAAAACCATTTCTACCTCGTTGGTCGAACGCAACTGCCGATCGAGAGATCCTGAGTTCAAATCCCGGGTAAGATAATATTAGATTTTTATAACTAGAATTTCTAGCTAGAATTTCTAGTAGTTGCTCGAACACTTCGGGGTTACAGGCGTGATGTTACTTAATAAATATATAAATATCTTGGGACACCTCCACACTCTTCCATCTCATCCAAGTAGGCTCGAAGAGAGCGTATGTTATGATAACCAGACTATTGAATGGTAAACACAATATACATTTTCTACTCGAATGTACATAGTTGACGCCGGTCACGCCAGATCGCGCGAGCAACTGTACTAACAGATACCTTCGTTTGCAACTCAACGATACCAACTGCATACTGTTTACTTACAAAATGTACCTACATATATTATTATTCTAATAACATGTTTTAGTGTATGAGTGATGAATGTGGAAGAATGTCAGGTATATGAGAATATTAGGCATTCGTTGTTCTCTGCCTCCCTGGTATGAGACTTGGCGTTAAGAAATAATAATAATTGATAATGTTTTACTACCTATACAGTTAAAGTATTTGATAGCATTCTGCTATCAAATATTTTAACTGTAGAATGTGCTTAGATTTCATGAACTTTGCTGCTGTTGCTTTTAGAACTTGTAGTTACTGAGCGGTCATTAACAGTCCGAGTTAGTACATTCTGCAGGCCACGACGCGCGTTACACGGACGGATACTTTCACCGTACCATGCAATAAGTAATATATTCCTACAACATTAGATCTTTTTCCCAAACATATTTAGTTACTTCTATATATACAGAAATCAACTCAGCACTTCCAAGAAATGTGCTTCCCATCCTGCCGTCTGAATCGGCCTACCAACACGTATAGTTACCCGCTTTCGTCTTTGACGCGTCCATACTTGGCTATTGCGTCATCATAGTGAGGTATCCTCTGCGAGTTATAGAATTATCGGTGGTTCTGTTATCAGAGTTCTCGTTTATCGTAAACACATCGCGCCGGTCACGCCGACAGCGAGCGGTCCGGTTGGAGCTACGGTTATTGACAGATACTTTGACTGTGCCAATGATGAGAGAGGATTTTCTTTCACGTACCTATATTAATATTGTTTATTCATTTATTGATATTATTTTATGATGGACGGATTTAAATGAATAATGTGATTTAAATATGATCCCTAATAATTATATATGATGATAAATTTAATGGTGAAATAAAAGACGGTTAATTTATATAGTTGATATCGTCGCTACAATTGTTTGAAATACTGAAACTTAATACTGAAATAGAAATTACAAGGAAGCACTTTCGGGAAAATATTTCCTGACACTTTACGTTAATTTAAGGATATTAGGGACCTTACACCTTACAGTCTTTAATCAAAGTTGCTGTTATAACATCGTATAAAATTTTTTGTTGGTCTTATCTAATATCTTTAAACGAGCAATTCTTGTATATATACATACAGATATCAATATCAACGATCTCGGAAACGGCTTCAACGATGTTCTTGAAATTTTGTATTCAGGGGGTTTCGGGGGCGATAAATTGATCTAGCTAGGTTTTATTTTTAGAAAATGTCGTTTTAACCGTGTTTTCATTGAATAAACCTCCTACAATATCATTATAATACGAAGCTAAATTTCGCCACCATTTACGAAGTTAACATAGCTCGGTTGGGAAATCGGGCGCCTTAAAACGCAGGAAACCCGGGTTCAAATCTCGGTCCGATTGTTTCTTTTATTTTTTCTCTTT
>DWDV01000219.1:0-19067 GCA_018245615.1 Mimoniades ocyalus | reverse complement strand
GATATATACATGCATATTATATACTTATGTAGCGTCACTGTGCCTCATTGATGATGGTGTTGCGGTCTCATTTGTTATAATAATATTGTTCGTTTACTTCAAAGGCGACCCTTTGTGTATGCGAAACCCTAAAAGGAGTAAGTAATTAGAATTAATGAGAAATGAACAGAACGGGGCCCCTTGACAGAGTGTTATATGATATCGCGGCGCCGCACTCCGAAAAAAACCTTTTTTTTTCGCTAATATGCTAAATCATATGTTAGCGTTATACGGCAAGTGGTAAACTTAATGTAAATTGCCTAATTTGTATAATATATATGACAGTTTCACGATCCAGTAGCGAGAATATATCAATATCCTTGCTACTTAATACATGATAAGTAGTTAAATCTTCGGAAAATGTGTAAAATGATAAACTTTATCACTCAATTAGGGGGTTGATGAAATTATTCATCAACTATAAACATCTAACTCAAAAGTATCCAGTACAATCTAAATATACAATTATTATTAACCTTAAAAAATTCATTCGAACTTTCTAGAACTGAAATAAATTACTTGATCCAATATTTTGTCTTTCACTAAACACTCTGTCAAGCTACGGTTGGCGTTCTATACAATACCTAGATAGTATGTAATATGTGTAATAGCCTATTAAAAATAAAGCATTTCATATACGTTACCTAAAGAAGCCGGTTATTGTAGACAATGATGAGGCATTTTATATAATGGCTGAATCATAGTCTGACAATATACTCAACACGTATCCCATGGGACGTATACCATAACAAGTGAACTGTGGGACCGGTACACTCTTCTGCCTCCCATTTTGAGAAATGGAGGCGTGATGATTATTATTATAAGGCATAGTTGTTCACATGTAATAAATGATTATGTATTATATTTATAGTGGTCGCTGGCATTGCACTTTGTGTTTCATTTGTTAATCTGTCAGCTAATGCGGAGGCCACGAGTGCTGAACCTGATAAAGATGTATAAAAAACTCCTTCGGCCGCCTGCCTCCGTCTAGACGGAGATTATGTAAAAGTGTAAATCTATTCGTTTTTCGCAGCATTGAGTCCAGTAGACGCGATTTCAATTCCTTTTATTGGTTTAGCGAGTTTGAATAGCTTTGATTCCGAGTTTCCATTTCAAAAGCAATTCCTTCGCAGTTATGCACGGTGCGCTGCTGATGAGCTCGCCTCGTTTATTTTTGCGATATTTGGATTTCAATTAAGAGATGAAACGTGTTCCCACTTTTTACTTCAGCGCTTTAATTACGCCTCGTTTCGAAGTTCCGTGCCTTAATTTTAGGTGAATGAAATTGTACAGCAACTTTGTCCATAAATTTGGACGTGGTTGGCGGTGGCTCACGAAATTAGGCGCCTATAAATTTCGATTGTAATATTTGGTGTATAAATAAAATTTTAATAACTACATTAATATAGAATTGAAATAATAATACAGTACAACAAAGAATATTTTTATCTTAAACTGTAATAAACTCGTAATATGAAGTAGTGAAGCTCAGTTACATAAGAATGGCATTACAAGAGCACTACTTTGATACAAAACTAAAATACGTTTATTTTGCTACGTCAAAGCAACAGATGGGAGTTAAGTCGATTCGTATTAGCAGTTGATATTGCTCTTTGTCATTATTAATGATGGTCGCTCCCTGCGATGCGCCCTTCGAAAATATTTACAAAGGAACTGCCAAATCTGCAGGGCGACGCTCACCGGCTCACGGCTTTTGAATCTCTCTAAATGGAAGTTGCGGAAACTTAATATAAATCGAATAATTCAGTGTGATGCAGGGGACGTATTCGGCGGATAAATCTCAATCGGGGGTGAGGCGTGGCGGTGCAGCGCGGGAGGGTCGCAGACGGTCCGGGGTCCAGGCGGCCATCTGCTGCGGTATAATCGATATTATTTAGGAAGCGGCCGATATTGCTAAATTGCCTTCTGTTTTGTTTCAGCTTCCTTGAGATCGTTCACTGTACGGACTACTAAAGTAAATCTTCAAACGATAGAATTGTACTTCGCTGTATTGTTTTTTGTTTAAAAAAAGAAACGAAATCCTCTAAGATGTAAGTATTACATGTGAAGTGAATTTTACCAGGAAAGTTATATAAAATAACCGATATCGCCAACATGGGGCGAAGAAAATAACAATTGAATCGTGGTAGTAAAAACTTTTTTCCTGCCCTTTCGGGAAAAACAGGCGTGATTTTAAAAAAAATCTTCTGTAGATAATAAAATTTCCAGTACCTATGAGTAAAGTAAGGAAGTAACAACCCCGGTATACACTTTGGGGAAACATGATTGGCTAAAGTTGTTTGTGCCCGGTAATGAAATTCGGTACAAGTTGGAGGCAGAGTAACGAATCACTGTTCCTAAATAATTCCAATCACTTTACTTCGACCTGATCCTCGTAAGTCTTTGATTAACTTTCGGGAGTGACTTAGTTCGTGATATGTAACCGAATTGAGTATTGTTAGGCTGTTGCATCGTGGTAATACAAAACTTTGCAGGAAATAAAATAAAATAAATAAATGAAATAGTTCTGAAGTTTACTTCGATAATATTATAATTATATGATAAATAAAATTAAAAACATATATAACAATCTTCCGCCTAGACTTTCAGGGATAAACAAGCAATATGTCATATAATAAATGCATGTTCGCCTATAACATTTTTAGTTTTAATATTAAACAAACTCTGCGAGCGTCCCTTATTGACGCAAATATTCTATTTATTATCTTATTCCATACGAAGGAACCCATAAACAGCTTAGGCGAGGCAGCCCATAAAGACTCAAATATGAGATAAGTGTTTGTTCGCCATACAAATACTAGTTCTTGTGGCGAACGGTAAACCCCTTGCGTCGCTGCTGAACTTCCATTAAAATCAAACCTACGGCGAAAAACGACTGCTATTCAACAACTTGTGTTATGTAATGCCTGCTATAAGAAAGATGGTAAGGTTTAAATTATAAAAAAAGAATTCTGTTTTGCTAGTGTACTGTTCTAAATTCAAACGTATCGTACCTATCGTACTTATCAAACAATTGGGCGAGATGAAAAATAATTAACGCATTTTGTCAACAGAACTTGGTTTTCAAATAAGAATTTTCAAATATTTATAATAAAAGGATTTTTAAATATTTATACTCTCCTTTCCAATAGCGATAACATCACAAACGAGGAAAAGGATAGCAACACTGAGGACTCTTAACAATATGAATTGACCGAGCGATTGATTGACCGACAATATGCAATAAACTATAAATTATTAGGAGATTTGCGTACTGCATATACACTGTTGCATGAAATAGTATTATCGTATCATCTAAACTTATGGACAATTCTTACTTGAAAACAAATTGATATATACTGTGCCCACGAGTACAGACGAGACACGAGGTAGTGTAGGTACACTACCTCGTGTCTGTTCTCTATGTTTATTTCCTTATTTATTCTTTATTGCACCATTTAGCGCTGCCAGTCAACCTTTTGGTTAAGCAGAAAAATTAATACCGGCTTGTGACTAAATATAACTAAATACTAACAGACAAAAGCTGCAACGCATTTCCTCCTTGGTACATTGTCATTGAACCGTAGCGAGGTCAGACAATCACTATTAATATATTGTCACCAGTAAGATTAAGATAACAGTTTTAATATTAAGAACTAATTTTAACAAAAAAGGTAGGTAACTGCATGAAAATAAACATTATTAGCAGTTAAAAATATGACGTTAGAAGTCTCCGAAACCGGCGTGCATGTATGAAGAGACTCGTGAATGTGGACGAAGCATGACAGGCGTTCAAGATAGAGATATTTGGCACTCTGTGCTCTCTGCCTAGCCCGCAAGGGACCTGGCGTGAAGATATGTATGTATGTATGTATGTAAAAATATGACATAGGAAAATATGTATTGTAACTAGATACGTATGTTTGGTGTTAACTTTTGAAACATGAGGTAAATATTAGAGAATGTACTTCAAGCCTCTCACAAGAATCAAGAACGTTTAGGAGAATTACATTTTACTAATCATCGTCATCGTCAACTTATACTGGTGAATCACTTCTAGCGGGGAAAATTTGTTATGCGTAATTGAAATAATTACGTGCGGTAAGAATAACAAAAAAAATATTTCAACAAAAAAGGGCGTTTTAGTTAGTCACTATCTTCATCTCTCAAATGACTGCAAGTATTTTAGAATAAGAGTTAAACGTTTTATTTTATTTTACAAGCGCATTAAAAAAAAGTCAAAAGTATCAAAAGGGCAATAGATAGATTGTTTTTGTTGCTGTTGTCCTTTGTACTGGCTAGGCCATTGACGTAAGCGGCGGCGGTGGGGAGACTGTTTCGAGAAGCGATCAAGTCCACAATTAGGCGCGTACTTCCCCAATCAGCGCCAGGTGAGATGTTCGCGCGGTGAGTCACGGGCGAACGCGGGCGCGGACGCGGGCCCGGGCGCGGCTCCGGGCGGCGGAGCGTGCCCTGCGCCAGCTCACCCTGCAACGCCGCGCCGCCGCCAACATTCCACGCGATCGTTGCCTCTCCGCATTTGCAACTACTCTGATGCAATATTCAACTTTAGTTCGTCCTTGCAATGCCGTAATTCGTTATAACAAGTTTAATCGCCACCGAGTCGTCTTTATCTTTTTATTCGCAACAGGTTCTATAAGCCTCACGTTCAAGGCCATTTTGGCGCCCTTAATTACATTAAGACCGGTTTGTTGACAGATGAGTCTACAAAATAGGTTGAGGATGCGTTGACGGGACACTATTTGAATTAATTTTCTCACAGGTCCCAGTGTAATATTTTAAAATAGAATTATGTATTGAGCACAAAACAAGAAAACTCGTTTAGTGGAGCACGTTAATGTTATACAAATAAAGTGGTGTCTGTCATGTTGAGTGGCAAATTGGCGTCGTCTCCGCATTTGTTCCACGCCGCCGGTCGCCGGGCATCGGCCGTCGATCGCCCCGCATTCAACCTTGTGGCTGCGGCCTTAACGCCTTACTAATGTCTATGTCCATGCCGGCCGACTTAAAACTATAATAGTAGCAAATTATGCATATTTTATACTAAACGAACACAATACCTTGTGTGTTAAAAATATACATTTCAGAATTTCTTTTATATTATCAAGGGATTAATACCTACATACTGTATTATTAACTACAAACTTATGAAGAAGATTGTATCTACACAAAATGTATTTCGTCGTAGGTAAATAGAATGTACAAATAGATGCCGATTGAATCATTAATCAATTAGATTCATCATCATTGATGACTCTCGCGTGTGACAACACGTAGGTTCTTGGCCCTAGCTAACTTCGTTAATATTTCTCATACATATTTTGCAAACCAGCATTCATTGTACTCTTTCGCCACACGTTGGTTGATAAAGGGAAATAATGTTGTTAAATAATGGTAAAATAGCAGAATGTTGTTATGAGTCCCGCGAAGAGCATTAAAAGGCATGTTAGAGTGTTGCTTACAAAGATTCCTTTTAGCTAATTTAGCAAAAACGGCAGGATGCAGAGTCGGAGGCGTGTCAAGAAGCTCGACGGGCGGCGGTGGCGGGCGGCGAGCGCGGGGGAGCGGCGCGGCGCGCGGCAGCACGCTGCTGCAAGTGTCCGCCGCTGTCGGCCGGACTAACCCGTCGCTCCAGGTCAGCGCTCCAGCCGGCTATTTATAGAGGTGCCCCTTAAACAGAGTAATTATTCATTGATTAGCACTGCGAGGAATAGGGGATTGCGTTTCTGATAGCCATCGCACAAACGAGAATCGTCGCTGGCGCCGAGCCTCGCCCCGCCCGCCTGTTAGCGCGCCTCGCTATACCGACAACATAACAGTTTTGTCAATAGTTCTAAACCTTATGCATGTGTATTCGGCCATAATAACTCTATGGCTTTGTAAATCCTATAGGATATATATCACACTATCGTAGTATCGGATATATATTACAGTATCGTAGTACGATAGTGTAATATATTACACTATTGTACTACGATTGAATTCGAAAATGAGGATGAATCAGTGTACAAATATTTCCAACTAAAAACAAGACTGAGCCTGTCATCTTTTTGTCGGACGTGACAGCAGCGCTCACGTCATATTTTACGTGTCTTATAATCTCCAGTTAAAAATTAAAATCCTCGTAATTCATGGGATACTTTACACCGTTTTTTTATTTATTTAAGTACCTGTTTAAGTCACCAGTGCAATTTAAATTCAGTTTCGCTCCACTTAAACGTTAAGAAGTATTTAAATGGCAGTTTTATCTCAGGATTAATTCTTTGCGGTGGGAAAATTCTAAATCAAAGACTTTAATACCTTACAATGTAGTAGATATTTAAAAGTAATTTATTTTGGTTGCCGTCTTTGTAACTGTAAATCAAATAAAGATGTTAAGTGGTTACAGTGGTACAATATGTCGTTTCTCGTATTATCATGAAGAAAATTGTATCTAGGGCTCTGTATGAGTAAATAAAAAAAAAGTTTGTGTGAACAAATTCATGTCTTAAACCGAAGAGATTACTGAATAGCCGAGTAGATTTCATGGAGCACAACGCAAACCTGGTATAACCTTCAACGGTTTTTTTTATGAAAATACGCTTACTTATCAACAAAAATATATTTTTTTAAATAAAAGCGATGATTTTATTACTTAATACTTAATCTCCGTGAACGGCAGGGATATCCGTCTACGCAGAAGCGCTTTGCTACGTTAGAATAGGTTTACAGGAGACATTTTGTGATATTCGACGTTTGACTCCGTATTATCGTAGGACGTGGTAACCTATAGTCTGGTTTTATCAGTCTGACGTTAAAGTTGTATTTATGTATATCTCAACGCGCATGGGAGTTTGTTTCCGGTTACTACGAAGACTTTAATATAAGATAACTTCATAGCAGATTAAATACTAGAGTTATTTACACTGATGTTCATTCAGTTTAGGGATTCTTTTTTAAAAATTACGTTGAGTTAGGTCTATAAACGTTGAGTTAGGCCCCTAGGCATTAAGTCCGCTCTTTGTATTGCCTTTTAATGATGCACAATAAATAAAACAATAAATATAAAATAAGACATTTTGTTGATGATTAGAACTATTGTCAGTTTAATGTAATCGTAATGTAATTATTTGCGATTTATAGGAATAAAAGTAATATAAAACTTACTTAAACATAAATGATGTTAAATTTACACTGTCACATACAATAATAATTAAATAGTGAATATACGATTTAATATTTTTTATAACAAAAATATATAACGTTGTATAATTCCGGAAAAATGATTCATCATCATTATTGTCGTCAGTCAGTTCGTCGCAGTCCACTGCTGAACAATAGAAAATCTAACTTAAAAAGATCCAATAGAACCCGACGCGGGATTTGAATCCAGTACCTCTCGATCGGCAGTCACAATTGCCACCAACTCGACCAACGAGACAGTCAAGTCCTTTAAGATACGAGTATACTTGTATCTACAAAAAGTACTCTACATAACACTGGCTACATTTTATGCTCCAAATTGATATAAGGCGGTTCTTCCATTCCATAAAAAGATTTAAAACTTACAAGTCTAAGATTTTCTAATCGAAATGTCTTAATGATACGATAGTGACTTTTTTTTTTCTTAATCTCTAAACATTTTTATTTATTTTAGCATATATCGCGATAATAAATATCCATTTTTACGATTACAGAACAGTTCGTTACAAGCCAACAGTTGGCGCCAACCATAAGTTTTTTATTTTAAAATGCGACCTGTGTGTCTATATAGCATTTTGAAATATACAAATGAATGCTTCGGTAACATTTTATTACCTTTACGACATTATGAGAACTTCACTTTATGATTAGGTGTTTGTGTAAATCGTATTCCATGTACTGAGGTAAAAATAAATATTAAATCAGAATGATTATGGCAATAGACTCACCACCTATTCTATAGTGGGACATAAACGTAACTGATGAAACGTGGGAGTGTTTTTCATTCCTCCGCCTACGTCGTTGAGGATTACGGGTGTGAGGTTCCGTTTTTATATATATGTATTTAGATGTAACTTAATGGATTTGTCGAATTTATACACCAATGTGCTGTATACCTTGACTATAATAAGAATTGTAAAAGTTAGGGCGTTGTTATTTTAGATTAGAACATTAATAATTTATCTATAGATTTTTTTTATCAAAAACAAAATGTATAACGTAACTGTAGGAGTGTAATACATTCTTAATCCTATGAAATACAGGCGCGATGTTATGTTAAATTTAAAAATGAACTACAATCCAACAAACTAAATCGTTTTACTGAAGTTTAAAATATTTACTTAAACTTGATACTTGAGGCAACAGGTCAGAAACTACGAGGTTTAATGAAGAACTATATAAATCTCTAATGTATATTATGTGATTATTATAAAATACGAATACACCAGGTCCCTTGCGGGGTAGGCAGTGAGTACCAAGTGCCAAATATCTCTAAGCTTACAGATCTGATGTGCTTCTAGTGTATTCCATTCTCTTCATTCACGCAGGTTGATTTCGAAGACTTTGGAAATAATTTTATTTATAATATACACACTATTATTCTACGTCTCTTGGTAATCAAGATTCTTATTCCTAATATAGATGTAAAACGTACTTATTCAAAAATCTTTGGACGGAATAATAAAAATCTGCTTAAACACGAATGTAACAAATTTTCTGACATTGGTATTTATTATATATAGTGACTCATTCATTATGCCTATAATAAACCGGTTCATCTTGTTTTCCGTCGTATTATGTCAATACGCATAAAATTTAATATGAAGCATGAGAAATTTTAAATCGATTCAGTTAAAAATTCGCATGTCCGGAAATACCCGAAACCCGTTATGTGTGATAAATATGAAGTCTTGTGTGAAAATGTATTAAATGTCGCCATCATTATTGACAGTAAAAGGCATCTTGTTATTCTTACGGTAATTATGTATTTTTAATGCATATTACACGTCAGCTAAAAAATCCACTGTATAAGGAAAAATGTTTAACCTAAAGAAATGGAAGATCAAACACCAAGTGGTCTAGCCATGGTGCGTTTTTACGCTGTTGATCGAGAAATTCGTGGAAGGCTCTGGACTTTGCGTTCTGACGCCATACAAGCACTAACCTTTAGTTCGCCGCCTTTCCAATCGTTATTTATCATATTGTCCATCAACACCAAAGTTGAAATAAAAATATAATTACGCCTTGATTACTCCAGTCGTAGTGTATTAGTTGAAAACGGCGTGTTCCCCAACTTTGGTCTCGTATTTTCGGAGCAGTCGATAAATTGATAATAATAGATGGGCAATACAGTTCGGCGAGATGTAGGTACCTATTGTGTGGCGGGGTGTGTGCGTTTTGGGGTGGACAAAATCAATAGTCGGCGCCTACGAACAGCTACCACTACATCCGCGGATTCTGCACACACGCGATACTTTATTTAACTCACATCCACTTATATTGAATGCAGGTGACGCCATTTTTACTATCGGAGTACAGATACATTTTTATGACATGCCGGCACTCTTATTTTGCGTTCGAAAGTAGGTACCCAGCATTTTAAATTATGATTTCCTTGTTCACTCAATTATTGTTTCTTAGTTCACTTACCTTAACTTAGCGCTTTAGTGGTGCGTAGCAAGTAATAAGACATAACCGCCAACTTAATTACGTTTTACCAGACGCGGCAACGCAACACAATGTAATAAAAGTACCTAACGTAAATGACTTAAGGTATTTTTTATGCCCATAATACAACGTTAGATCATGAACCATATTTATAAACGATAACTTTTTCTTCACGTCGTAGGATATTACCATAACGAAATGATTTTGAGAATATAAATAAAATGGACGCACGAGAGCATTGAACGTTTTTTGCGCACGCAACAATAAAGATAACCATATTTCAGCGGTCAACTATCAATCATATCTGCGCTACAGTTAAGTCTAAAAAATGTGTGTCACTTTGCGGATGCCAAGAAAATACCCCAATAATAAATTAGCATAGTAATGTTTGCGGCCGTTATGTTAGGATCGAGTCCGCTTTAATTAATATAAACAGCCAGTAGGAAATGACTCGCCTTTGTATCGTACCGGTTATAACATTACACAGTACTAGTATATTGTTGATAAAAATGATCGCTATTAATAATGCGTTTATGCGTTCAAAGATTAGATGTAGATACGGTGATAGCTTAATATGGTCGTTGTACAGGCGCGTTTCGCGTGTCTTGCTTGAATTTTCCTCTGAATATCAAAGAGGCAGACGGACGAACGGTGATCCGCAGCGAGAGCAACAGTTCGCTTGGACCCGTTTGAATGCGACACTAAAACGCCGCCCCGCCAGTGTCACTGGCCTCGGTTGACCACTTCGTTCCATAAACTTCAAATAATAATTAAAAAAATTACATCTACATTAATAAAGCGTAATATTTAATCATATCGTCCGTTGGTGTCAGACTTATATACAGTTCCAGGATTTATTGTTTAGTATCGAACCGCAAGGAAAGGCGCAATTTTTTTACAATGTCTCCCTGTGACGTCACGTGATATTGCATGTGGGTATGATTAGTGTGATGGTTTCGCGAAGCCTGTTTCGAATTATTTTTTTATAAGATAAATGATGTTGAAAGTCAATAGCTTAGTATTAATTTCAATTAGTGGCAAGTTCAATGTATTAAGGAACAGAAATTTATTCAAGTCCATTCGGGTTCTTGTTTATAAAATTCGTTGTACGGTTACATATTATCATACAATTTATTACACCACCAGCAGAAAGCTAAATTATATACTTTTTTGTTTAATATTGTTTGGAAGCTTTATGAACTGGTGAGGTTTGACTTTAAGAACAACGTTAAATAAATATTGTATAGACAAAAACAGATAATAATAAGTGCAAACCATTTAATGTGGACCCTGATATGAGGAAACGGTTACGAAAAGGAAATTTTATCCGCTCTTTTCTTTGTATTTTCCTCTTATATTAATCAGAAAAAAAAATCTTGTTAGTACATTAAATAGCAGGAAAGATGTTTTGACCGGAAGGTTGGGTTTTAAATCAAGCTGGCATCTTTAAGAACACACGTATTTATTTATTGAACGTAGGAACGTTGAGAAGTCACGTAGGCACGTTAATTGACACTTATTATAAGGTCAAAGTAGTGTTTTTAATAAGCTTCTACGTGTTTGACTTTTTCATAGTGTTATTGAAGGCGTATAAAATGTACCCAATCGCATTTGTACAGCTTAGTAGACTTAACAAATTTAGTTAGTATTAATACTTTTCATTCTAAGAGGAGTTCCACGTCCTGTGTTCGAGCGATAACGTTTAGATGATATAAGATGGAAGGAGACGAAATATTTCTTTAATATTCTATGTGATGTCATTATGGACCTTAACGGCTATGTTATTATTGATCTTCATCATTCTGGTATTATTATTGATTCCTAATACACAATTTAACAACTAAGACATATATTACTACAATTAAAAAATATTACTACTCGCAACAGTTATTGTAATTAATATCTTTTTCAAGAATATAATCCAAGAATATAAACCTAATTATTTTATACCATCCGTGACGTAAAGGATGATTATCGGTTTTCTGAAGGACGCAGAGGTCGGTTCGGGCCTCGGAGAAGAACGAGTATGAGTACATCACTGTTTCACTTTTATCGTAACCCACTTGCACACCTTTTCACTTTTTGGATACCGGTGATAACGTAATTGGTCTTATTTCACTTACAACCCACACGGATTTCCTTGGGACATACTGAATTCAGTCACAATACAAAAAATACGCCGCCACGAACAGCGACATAACACAGAATAAATTAAAATCATCTTGTTACATTGTATTTGTAATGCAACCCACTTTTGCAATTAATAATGATATTAGGAATTATTATTTGGACTGACACAAAATGTTTCGTAATATGTTCAGTAAGTGTTGTGTATTTGAATATATATGTAGGCATGTTTATATGTCTCACCGAACATTTGTGATTATAAATCTTAATATGTCCACCAAGAGGGCATCCACGATATGTTAAACTTACTGACCTTTGGTTACCTTATTAAATTGAATCTTTATAATTTACGCTGAATGAACCATGTAACTAGTTTGCTTAAATTATACCACTGCCACGTTGGTCCTGTTGGTTGCAAGTGCGATTGCCGATCGGCAGGTACTGGGTTCAATTCCCGGGTCGGGCACTACTATATTTTTCTAATTTAGATTTTCTAGTAGTGGCTCAGAGTCTGGATATATGTGCCCGGTGTATGGCAATGTTTATTCCATACGTAACGTAACTGGTGAAACGTGGAAGTGTTCTACATTCCTCTGCCTACCTTTTCCCTTACGGTGTTGGCAGAGGACACCGCGTGACAAATATCTTTATCCTTACAGACCGATCGCGCTTCGTCTACATTCATTACTCTCTTCTCACATATTCTTCTTTTTGTTTAAATCGATATACGAAATTACTTTGAAATTAAGTAACAAAATAAATAAATGAGAATTATAGAAATAGAAAGAGATCAACTCACATAATACAAGTAACTGAAACATGATACTCGTGCAGTTTGACTGACGTTGTGGTAACTTTTCTATTTGCATGCAAATCGATCTGTTCAAGCTAAAAGGCTGAAGTTCATTTACCAGTGAGCTAAGGATTATCTTTGTTTTATTACAACTCTTCCAATCTATACTTGACACAGGGGTAATGATCGTACCATTTTAAAAATGTTTTGTACACGCGGAAGATCATGAGTATATTTATAAAGGTACAACTTTTGTATAGATTCACGCCTGTATTGATCAAAAGGATAGAAAGAACTTTGACTAAACTTACTAATATACCAATGTTTCACATATACATAGCGTCATATATACATAACGAAGTATATTTACGTGGCGATGTCTTTCACTAGACTTACATAAACATCGATCAGAAGCGTGAAGTTACGTTTTTTTTACGTTTTTGCTTACACAGTATTTATGGGTTACCATTAGATTGGCTTGATCACAAGAGCCTCATGTTATGTTCTATTCTTAGTTACGACGGCGGTATTCGCAGTTCCTTTTCCCAAAGAATTTTAGATCGTACTGTATTGATTTTTGTATTCTTAGCGTATTTTAGTATTGTATCATTAATTGCCGTATCGTCCTAAGCAACTTTGGATACAGTTAATAGCAATGCGCATGTATTGCGGCTGTCTTTACCGAGTCCACGATGTAACAGCGCCTTACATTGATATTATCGAAGTTTTATAGGGCGAGCTAGATATAATTAATACTTATGTAATCTCAGTAGGAACTGCTTCCTCAGTTTTGGGATAACCAATGTACTTAACTGAACATGTAAGTGGATGAAGGGATGTGTCACATTGTTTTATTTTTTTACTTTATAATATAAATGAAGGTGTCCATTGTGTTCTTCATATGTCTTCTCAGTTTAAACTTGTTTGAAACGACTCTCAAAATGAAGAAAGGCAGTGTGTACAAATGTTATGTTCAAAGGGTACGCAACCACCGAAATGGATTAAATACCAACTGTAGATTCAGAAATTAGTTCATTGTACGTATTATTTTATTGATCACTCCTCTTGCTGTTAAGTGAGGCGTTTTGGTGAGCTCAAGATATTGAATATCGTATCAAAAGATGAAAGAGACAAGCAGACGTCGCGCTGCCGGGCCGGGGTGCACATAGATAGGGAATCCGGGAACGTGCCATAGCGACAGATGGCAATTTCGGGGCCGAATTGCCCGGGTCTGTGTTGACCGTGTAGCCCGTTATAATTCTTTTATCCTATCCTAATCTTTTCCGATTATAAAAGTATTGAATTCCGAAATAATTGGTACTCTTGATAATAGTTTCGTTGCACTAGTTTGTAGTAATATTGCTAGGACGTTTATTCCGATACTGTATGTCTTGCACAATACTGAATACCAGGAATTTTGATACCTTAATTCAATTGGTTTTCTAACATTTTCGCGTTGAAAACAGATTATACCTTCGCATTTCTATTTATATAACTTTCTATGTATACATAATATAACAACTTTAGTATCCGTTTCGTTTTAAGTTTGATAAATTACAAATGTCTATTATTAAATACAATATGCATAATAAAAATAATCGTAACACGTAACATCACGCCTGTTATCCCCGAAGAGGTAGGCGGAGGAGTGAAGAACACTCCCACGTTTCATCAGTTACGCTTACGTCCCACTATGGAATAGGTGGTGAGCCTATTGCCATAATCATTCTGACTTAATATTTATTTTTGCCTAAGTACATGGAATACGATTTAAGGATCATAAAATTGTGATTATATCTACATAGTATCAAACCCCTATGATCTGTAATAGTATATGTGTAATCATACTAAACGTGTTTTTAAGTACCTATTCTGTTTATATTTCCTATACTTAGCTGCTACTAGGAAGCGCCTGCATCTTCTCTGCGTCTGTTACGTCTCGTTTATTTCTAATATGTACTAAATTTTACAGCTTCAGGTCAACTTACTTAAGACTGCGAGACAGCAACCATGTTGTACAAGGAATTTAATAAACAAGGTTGACGTTAAGGTCCATGCCCATTAAACAACAGCACACGCGTACAATGAAGATCCTGAGAACTGTCGGATAATGTAGTATATTAAACGCGACATTTAATCGTTGCGATAAAAAGATCGCAATCGTTTGTCGTTAGCAAGCGTAATGAGTGTGAATGTATTGTTATGCTGCGTGTCGTAACATTCGCAGCGAGTATACGGAAGCGGTCGTGACGAGCTGCAGGAGGCGAGCTTTTGCTAATTGGCTGTAACTGATAGATAAGCAATAAAATCAATGGTGAGGACACCGGCTGCATCTACAATTTATGTCGATGTGGATTCGCGATGCGTCGTGGTCCGGCGCCGGCCCCCGCCACCGGACCACATATTTATACGCTAAAGCGGGCACTGCGCAGAGTTCAAACGTGCGACGGGCGCTCGGAACAGTAGACGATCGAAAGAAGAATCGCAACGCGTGGGTAGACGAGGGCGAGTGCAGTGTGCAGTGCGTGCGGGTCGTGTGTCGCTGAAAGCTCGCGCCGCGAAGCCTCCGAGAGCGGCGGCATCGCGCGAGCGCCCGCCTCGCGTCAGTGCCGGCCCGGCCGCGCCGTAAGCATCACGCTCCGATATCGAAACCGACTGTTTACTGCTGGACAGTGACAAGCTCCATCCGCTACTCTACACCGATCTGCTACCACGACTGGACGAGAACGTTTGTTTCTGAAAGTGAGGTGAGTTTTAATATTCGCGTTTTAATTTTTTTTAAAGTATACTATTTAATTTTATTTTATTTTATATTCAACATAAGATAATAAGCGTGAGTTAAATTAAAAACTTTCCGAAAAGTTTATTGCGAGATTTGACTTAAGTCCGCAAGTAGAGCTGCAACTGAAATAGCCGGTTCGAGAGCTTTTCCATCGCCGCTTCTTAACGTTTCATATGATAGAGATCGCGGAAACAGAGCGGAGCGCTACATCCGCTGTACATAACTTTATTATGTATATTATGCGTTTACTTTGTAACCTTACGTTGTAAGTTGGGGGTGTATACTATAATAAATAGTTACACAAAAATCAATAATTTAATTTTAAAATCCTTTATATTTTTGTTAAATAATTATTAGCAAAGAAGCATTGACTAATAAAGCATGTAAATAATGAGTTTTGAATTACTGCTCTCTATTAATTACATATGCGAATAATCGATATATGTTATTATTCACGTTCAATGAAATAAAAAATTAAACTCCAAAAGATTCTTTAAAGAAAAATATGAATATTTGCCCTCAAATTTAATTTGTGACATTTTTAGAAAAAGGATATTTCTGCCTAATGATACGTTTTAATAAACACTAAAGGCGCTAATAGAAAATTATAATTGGATCCCAGAAATAATCAATTATTTGCATGACTCAACTAATGGCAAAATAATTTGCGCTCTGTTCAAATGACACATTTGAATAGAATTTTTTAGAAAAATCTTTTGTTTTTTTTTCAGCCAACAATTTTTTTTTAAGTAACAGAAAAGGAGATTAAAGACTTAAAATATACGTTCCATATTTGAAAAAAACTGATTAACATCAGTTTTATTTTTATGTAACTTATTTTACTTTTGCTAATATTGTAGAATTAAAAAAAACATCTTTATAATATCATATTCTGTTCTTTCACACCCAAATGTGAAGTTAATATTAAAGAAAATAATATTCTCATGTATAACTATATACTAGAATTTACCTATTTCAGTACAATCCCTAAGTATATACACGAATCTCATTTAGATTCAATAGCGAAAATTTGCGTAAGTGGATTCGACCGCGCGGCTTGCGAACGAGCGTAGCGGATTCAATATTTCACAGTGACCAGTGCTAATCATTCACGATTGTAGTTACAAAGTACATTGAAATCAAATCATCAATTTCTATTATGAGAAACACTGTTTCACGTGCCTTGAATGCGTCATTTCAAATTTTCAAATGCCCACATTGCAGATTCCTTTGTTTCGTTGCAACGATACAATTGAAGCTGAGCAGTTGGTTTATCAGACGAAGCTAATCTGAACCCATCTGCATTATAATTAGGTTCCCGTGTACGAAGTGGCGCTCACAAAAAACTGTAGGTTAAGTGAGGTGACAATCAAGACAACATTTTCTAATTTTACACTACGCCGCGTATCGAATGCCATCCTGCTGAAGTTGTTTTTCCCAGTTCGCTTCAGTTTTTTTGCCCGCCGCCTCTATACTTGTGTAAACATTGCGCGATGCAATAAAACATAGTGTTAAAATTCGTCAGGACATGCTTACGAAAAATAACCAAACTTTTACATGATCCGAGGAAAATTATTAGAAAATTGTTATAAAGGTTATCGTTTCTACATCGTTTATAGGGTATATGCATATTTTAATCAAGATTGTGTTTAAATGAAATCTAACAATTAAGAAGTTAATACACTTTGACTATATAATAAAAAAATCTTTGTTACAAAACTAATTAAACAAAGAATATACAGCTTATTTAAAGTTCTTTACAAAGGGAACTTAATTAAACTTCACCGGCCTCTGTCTTAAAGTTTTGCGTTGATTCTAAAAATAATGGTGGTGTTTCACTTAGCGCGGCTCTAGTCGAGCTGTATTAATCCGAAAGAGGATACAGAGGATTCCAAGAAAAATACAACTGTGTAGTCGAAAAACCCTTGGAATATTTTGTTTCATCTTAAATGACGCATTATCCAGCACTTTCAATGCTCCGATGAGGGGCTGCATGACACATTACACAGTACACAAACTAAAGGAAAGGTTTAAATAATTATTTTCCTTGCACCATATATAAATGAATACATAGCATCCAATATAAAAAACAAGGATCGGAATTATTATATGTTATTATTATTATTATGTTATTACCACGCCTGTTCCTTATGGGGTAGGTAGAGGACACCGAGTGGTAAATAACTCTATCCTTACCCTACCGTATTTCTTCATCATCCATTGTTTATTACAATAGAATACGTTATCCGCTTTTGATGTTAATGAAACAGTTCTCGTGTGGTTGGCCGCAAGTATACCAATTTCGCGTGGTTCGTGCTAATACACGCGAAGCGGGACCATTAAGACTTCGGCTGTTAATTTGAAACGCGCACGGTGTTCGCCGCTTGTCTATAAATCGGCGGCGCAGTGCGAATCGTCGCTTTCGATTCGCTTGATTGCACAAAGCTCGGCGCTCGGCGCGGCGCAGCGGCTGCGGGCGAGTTCAAGTGCAGGGTGAAGGTTCCGTCCGCGCGCCCTTACCTGAGGCCAAGCGCTGCGATTCTAGCGGCAGGCTGTTCGCTCGCTTCTATTTATTAAAGTAACGTCTATTTACATACTTAAAAGACATGATACTTAGGAGACCGTTTCTAAATTTCTGTTTCTTGAGGAAACCGCTGTATGCACAACCAATATTCTTACCATATACTTACATAATAATATGCTTATAGAGGTAGGAAAGTGAAGGGTATAGACTGTGTATAGAAAATGATGAGGTATCGTAAGATTTTTTTAAATTTAACACTAAGTACACTTTTTGCAAAAGAATGCTTTGCTTCTTGTACAGTTCAGCAAAGTGAGACTAGAGTTACATAGATCTCTCGCTCACGCTCCTGCCTTACTTTGCACCATTGGGCTCATCGTCCGCCCCTTCTCATATTACCCTTAGCGCTCGCAGACAGCGTTTAGGGTGATGTGCAATGTTTGTTTGACACTTCATATCTTTTAACGACTTCTCACGTAACCACGTTTCAACTTGCTTCACTCACGCTCTGAGATTTGGAAGAATAAAGCAAATTATTTTTCGGATAACGATGATTTGGAAATAATGAATACATACTCGTACTATGTATTATTAATGTTAAGGTTAAAATTATAACCAAAAAAATATTTTAATAAAAATATATTAATAAAAATATTTTACGGTTACTAACTGAACTATCTATTAGTTTAATAACCGGTGAAACGTGGCAGTATACTACACTCCGCTGCCTACTCTTCGGGGATTACATCCGTGATGTTCCATTGCGATGTTACGTAGTTTAATAAGATCCGTATATAAAACAATAAGACGTTTTTCATTTAACCCCCAAAAATATCAATGATATTTCTTACATGGCATTGTTTCGTACTTTAAAAATATATAAACAACACCATGTATAATAAATAAAACCGTTCTTGAACTGCCACGGCCACGGGTCACCATTGTTAATATTAGTTAATAAACTTACGAAGGTATGAAGGTAGTAGGTAGGTATACTAAGAATGTACGTGATACAATAATATATAATATACACCTATTGTCGATTGAAAAAATACTATGCATAGATCATATCAAAATACTAGACTGCCTCGTTGGTCGTGTTGGTTGCAAGTGCGACTGCCGAACGGGAGGTCCTGGGTTCGATTCCCGGGTCG
>DWDV01000218.1:0-19067 GCA_018245615.1 Mimoniades ocyalus | reverse complement strand
GGCACATATTCAGACTCCGAACCACTACTAGAAAATCTAAATTAGAAAATTTTGTAGTGTTCGACCCGGGAATCGAATCCAGGACCTCCCGATCGGCAGTCGCACTTGCAACAACCACGACCAACGAGGCAGATAAATTTACTTATAAAAAAATTACTTATATAAAAAACTATATTTATAATGAACACAAATGAATGAATGATACCGTAAATACTTTATCAGTTGTTAATCAATAATTAAATAATGATTTCAATTTACTTATATAAAAAACAATTACTAAAGCCAATCTTTCAAGGAGTTCTCAGAAAATTTGAAATAAAAAACTGCTTTTGTTGAAAATTATTGCAGTTAACTGCCTCGTTGGTCGTGTTGATTGCAAGCTCCTCAGCCGAACGACTACGTTTGAATCCTGGGTCGGGCAGTATTGGATTTTTCTAACTTGGATGTTCTAGTACTGGCCTCGGAGTCAGAATATCTGTCCGGTGTATGGCTATAGGTTCACCACCTATTCCACAGTAGGACATAAACGTAACTGGTGAAACGTGCATGTGTAATACATTCCTCTGCTTACTCCTTAGGGGATTGCAGGCGTGATGATATGATATTATTTAAATTGTGCAAATACAATGTGGCCTTTAGCTTACTATAAAGACAGCGTATTATGAAGCGTATTTTTTTGGGACTCAACGTATTCTTCAGCGTATTTTACTGTCATGGGAAAATCTTAGTAACGTTTTACTTTTAACGATCGAAAACACTCACCTTTTAAGCCCTTTGTTGGTTTTTATTAAATCTAAACCAAGTGTGAAAAACGGCAAAGCTTAAGTGGTATTTCGGCAAAATTCCGCATTCGGGAAAGCACGAATTGAGTTATCAAATAGACATTATAACTTTATTTCTGGGGAATGTCGTTATAAACTTTGGGTCACGTTAAATTGTTTTATCTCCCCAAAGGAAGATTTATTGAGCTTACACAAAAAGTTGTTTCGAGATAAGAGGTATTAAAAACACGAGTGTGAAACTTCAATTTTGGTTTCGATTGTTGAGCACGTGTTGTTCAAGCGTAAACACCACTCCAGGTACAATATTAAATATTTTAAAAATACCGACATACTTATTGTAACTGTACGGGGGGATAGTGTTAACAATGACTAAAACAAAAACCTTACTCTACCTACCTCGTAACGACCTTGGCGTGACGATATCTATTTAAATTTCTCTATTTTTTTATACAAGCCAGCCAATGTTTAAGATGTGAAGATATGTATGTTCATTCACACACATTTTATGAAATAAATTATCATAATACTGTTTTAATCAAATATCGTACTTTCCTTACTATTTTAATAATATATAAATAGAAGGCCATATCACCACACAAATACATAGATAATTAATGTAAAATTGTAGAAATAAATTAAAATATGTATAGAGAACTAGATACGCTCATAGAATAAAGTGGTAGCCTTTGAATGTTTTTCAGACGGACCATGATTTATTGTGTAGGATCATGTCCGTAGAAACAAGGTCTAGGGCCGCCCTCGGTCCATTCGTGTTTAATGTAGTGCGAAATATAACAGTTACTAAAATATGATGTCAAATTAATTTAAATTACGACATTCACATTTTACTTTTGATTTATTAGAAAATTACATGCTATATGTAAGTCGATAAAATTGTTTCCTATTTTGAGTAGCAAAAATCATACGGTTTCTGAGTTGGACAGTCGTCATTTAGTGAGTTGTGACGTCATTCACGATTTAATTTGCTTAGCGTCGTCACTTTTGTCATAATATTTATTCATGTCATAAAATATCCTAATTTCCAGGAATTTTTTCTTCAAAATTATTATTATATCAAATTAAAATGTGATAATTTAATAATTTCAAAATTAATGAAATATTTATTTTTACATGTGTGACGGCTTTATTAATTATGGACTGAGCTCGTATACTGTTTTTAGTTAACTTTTCTGTATAATAAATTGATATTTCCATGAATATTTCCCTTCTTCTCAATGTTACAGCGGTACTATCTGTTAATATATATGATGAAAAGGGTAAGATTTCTCGCGCAAAGGCTCCCAGATTTCCATATAAACGCCCTGTTGTCCCAAATGTGTTATGCCCTAAAGGCTCTTCTACTAAAGTAGCCCCCTGTTTTCTGGTATTGTTAGGCGCGACAGTTTGTGGTCACAAGAAGGAGACGTTGTTCCCTGGGTGTTGTAATCCGGTACAATTTGGCTTCTATACTGACCGCTCACATTTGTGACGAAATGGCGCCTAACAATAAAATCCGCTGTTGGTTCGAAGAAGAAGAAGAACGCCGAAAGAGAGCGTTGCCAGTAACCTACACACCGGAACATAACAGAGTTGAGGATGGTGATTTGTCTAATCAGCCAGCCATAACACTTCCATGACGTGTAACGATCACTATTTAGTTAGCTGGGCAACGTGGCAAATATCTGACATTTGTTACAGTTTAAACTACATTTTAGTAAAGAAACTATATTCACATATGTCAGTAAGTAATGTTATAAGTTCCAAATGTATCTATGTATTTCTGTGTAAGAATTTAGTACCGTGTGTATTGTAAGAGGATACGTCCACATTGCTTCAGCAAACGCAATGCGATCGAGTCTAGCTATAGCATTAACACTGCATACATCACAGATGACAATGGATATGACACGATACGTAAGCTAAGGCGTCTTAAGGCTGCGTTCACATGTGCTAGACGCGTGTGTGTGCAAATCGAATGGTTATGGAATTTTTATTGGTATGATATCTTTTCTATTATCGAATTTAATGTCAGAATTAACGCAGGCCTGCAAATGTATTGTTTTGGATGGCCTATGAAAAGCTGAATTAATATAATCGGGAACGTTTTAATAATGGAATATACTTTATAAGAGATTTTGGCGCAATAATTTAACATTTTTTTAAAGGGATCATGGAATGCCGTCTTTTCGATACCTTTTACGTCAACTTTGTTTTTAGAATAATATTATAGTCAACTTACATATTCACACAAGCTTCTGATTTTATTGTTCGTTTGCGTAAAACCCTATTATTACTGGAAAACTATAATGATTTTTTTATTGTATTCCAGTATGCCTGTTTTGTAGCAGGCGGACAATCCGGGACGAAGCGGTGACAGTACTCGCGTACTAACTCAACAGTACCATTCTCATCAGACACAGCTGTTATGATCTGAACATATAATTTTCTGTTTGGTTAAGTTCATATACGTTTATTACTTTCACAGCATAGACATAGGTATACTCATAACAAATCTACATTGACATACTGAAAAATTCAGCCATAAATACAATATTGTATTATTCCCAATAATCATTATTAATGCATTAACGTATTAGTCGTTTATCGTTTTCGAATCACGTCGCGTATAATTACAGAATAGTTGATTCAATACGACACGGCAAGTGTGTTATCAACCTAAATCGATTCTACGTCTGATCATTCGCCGAAATAGGAGGCAAATAAAAAGTTTACGACAAGCTCATCCACTTGGGAACTTGTGTGTACACTCCTTGCGTCACCGTGTGTTTACTGTCGCAGTGTATTTGGCTTTATTGGCCCAAGGCGTGCCGTGACTGATTAAGCCATCAAGACACGCCTCAATTTGCTTTGGTGTGGCAAGGAACTCCCCTTTCCTTGAACGTAACAGAGCTACGGTTTGTTCGTTTTGATCGATAAGAAAATTATGTCACATAAGTAACTTTCATGACGAGCTTTTATTCACTACCTATTGTAATTCATAGCATAATGACGGCTTCCGACGCGGCACGGCATGGTGATTTGTATATGAAATCAACCCAATTTTAAAACTTTATTGGTTTACTTATTTGTTTGGTACGTTTCGCAATCATAGCACGATATTAATGTAAAAAACTTTATTATGTAAAAAAGTGTATTGGAATTTATCTTTAGCTTAAATAAGAATAAATGGATATCTAAAATAAGCATATATAAAATAAAATAAGCATAGAGCATAGCGTCTCTATAAAGTGTAAAGCAAAGTCAATATCTGACTATATATATTATTGTAGATCTATCTCACGTTAATTAAAGGTATATATCGTACATAAAGTGTTGCAATTCTATTATACTACACTGCTTGTCAGATATATGCAATAGTGACCTTACAATTTGATTCTACATAAAATTTGAGATCTTTCTAATTACTTATACTTTTATGACAATAACATGAAAATAATTTGAAAGGAATTGAATTATAATTTAATCATTTTCCAAGCTACATAATCGACATCAAATTAATGAAAATATATGAGTTTATTTCCTTTGAAACATTCATTTTGCTTGCTTTTGAGACACTATGTACTTGTTACAGAATGTCATATTGGGATAGTTCAAAACTTCATCCACAGCGCCTTCAAACGAACGCTCATTCACGACATTGTTTACGCGAGATTGACTAGCGCCACTGACCTAAATATACGCTTCGCGTGTGTTGCATTCCAACGTTTTAAAGTTGAAAGCTTCGTAAAAATAGCAAACATTTATGCGATGAAAAGTTTTCGTTACTTTTATAAGATGTCGAGACGTCGACTTTTCACAATCGTCTTAAAAGTTACGAACCGATAAAAGCACATAGCAGAAATCGAGGAACGAATACTGTTGAATTTTGTAATATAGCGTTATATATTATTACCTATATATATTTCTGTTATATAAAAATATAGAAGGCTGGTTGATTTGAACTGTTTTTAAATCGAACTAAAGTTTTACTTAAGACAGGCTCGTTGATGTTTAGAATGGGCCAAGATCATCATAATACGAAGTTTTTTTACAAAACATCATTACCATTCACGTTATTGCCATCAACATCATTGCGGTATCATTGCTACCGTCATTATCATGAACCCTTATGATTACACTGTCGGAAACAGGTCTTCCCTCTCAAAGTTAAATGAATTCAAATGATCAACCGACAGGGAATTTCTGTACAGTAAATAATACCGTTCCGCAGACGAACTGTGGAGCATTGCAGTCTTTATTTCAGTCAGTTAACAATAATGACACCCCATATATATTTGATAATAGTATAATAAAATTACAATAAGCTCCGACGAACTTCCTCTGTAACAAACTGAATTCTACTTCATTAACAGCGATTCATGAAAATGTTATTGACAATTAGTCATCTGGAGCTAAATGCTAACTCAATCTGTTAGTATTCTATAGAAGACGATTAGTTGTCAGTTTTAGATAATTTCTTCATCTGCAATCACTGTCATCGAGTAACGAAGTTATTATTATCGTCATCATATCAATGTATTAATTTTTACGTTGTAATTTGCGATAAGTTGAGATAATCTTCTACAGCTCTAAGCTGTAATAACAGCTAAGCGTAATAACAGTAACGATATTTTGAAGTTGACTACTGGCTGGAGTGCTCTCTGCCAAGGCTTGGTTAGAGATAACAATAGCGTTAAAGGGTAAAACGATAGATAAATCAATATAAAAGCCAAGAACATGAACATAACATTAGACAATTACTGTTCATAAGGAACATTTTTCAGAACCTTTTATCGCTCCACTGTTCGTTATGAGTTTTAATCTTAGAATGAGAAGGATAATCAAGGCGAGAGGCTACCACCCGGGCCAAGTATGAATATATTTTAAAGACTGTCGTTAAGGTTTGACGATTGTCACCTAATGCCAATAACCAAATAAAAAGGATCAACTGGCGCCCAGGAACAACTCCATTGGAATTTTGTTACTAGCGGTCAACAAATCAAAGTGCCGACCGATTCGGCCTCGCTCGACAATACATATTGACTTCAATCTGCAATCTCATCAGGACTATGAGCGAATCAACAGTGGGTGACAGCGCATTATCTTTAATGTTGTACTAAATTAGCGCGTATAAGATAAAGTCCATAAACATTTTAAGCGTAGCAGATCTTCATTCTTCTCCTAAGAGTAGACCAGTGTTCAACAGTGGAACAATGAAATTTTCATCTATAGTTAATTATGTGAAGCTATATAAGTATAATTAATTTACGCTTCACAGCCAATTGAATTGCTAGCTTAAATTTCTATTGTAAACTCGTGTCAGTTCGTATCAGTGTAATTAACAGTTGTAAACTAAGTCGCTCAATGTATATCTGTTGTACAGAATAAATTTGAACATAAGGGAACATAGAAAATCGAAATTCAACGAATCGAATGAATTGAACAGAATAAAATAAATAGATTAATATTAATAAACAAACTAGTAAGAAAGAGCTGATTTTCACTCGTTCAATTAGGACGGAGGATTACTAATAAATCATGCCTTGGGAATATTTTCGTTAATTAGGCTCTTTTCAATTTGACAGTAAAAGGAATGGATGGTATAAGGGCTCTCCACTCGAGAGGACTTTACGAGAACAAGGTGACATTTCTAAGCTTTGATTTCGACTTAATCAGATCCAACTTCGCTTTTAGTTCGCCGGGGATTTCAGTACATAAATAATAGAGTAATGCAACTTCGAAATGTAAAGAGTAGCAATTGCGATAAAATTAGAAATTTCGCAGTAATTCAAATTAGAGTCAGAAAAGTTTCAGCTATAGCTTGTGAAAAATTTTACATTATATCTCGATCAAATTAATGAAAAATTAAGTATTGTATAAAATATACTTATTTGACTGCTGTTATTAGCCACTCGTTTTTGTTTTGTTTTATTTCAAAGATTCACGAAGATTACAATAAGTTGAAACGATATTGACAGAGAATAATACTTAAGTTTATCCGTATCGGGGCGGAGTAAGAAGATATTCCCCTAATCCCTGCAGGGGTACAGGGTGTCAGAGATAACCCCTCAGGGGAGGCCTATGCCCAACAGTGGACTGCAACAGGCTAATAATGACGGTGATGGTGTTGAATATTTAAATAAAAATAATGCTATCAATTTTTTATTAATATGTAACAAATTTTAAATTTATGTAAAGAAAATTATGATGGTTCTAATTTATAATTCCAATTTTTAATAACCGTATATCGTTCATGTCAGTTAAGTAAAAAACGTATTAAATCACGTAGTTACGAAATATACAAATACATTCACAGTTAAATCGGATCAAATGCTATAAAGCAAAATACAAGCACATAATAAAAATAATCTCGGTTGGCGCACGGAAGCAATTTATACGTAGGAATCGGTAAAGATTTGTTGATTGTATGCCGATAAGGGTCGTTGGGTTTCAAGTTCCCGACCTTGCGGCTCCTACGCACGCAATCTACTACTGAAATTCTCGAATAGTTATCACAAGCTACATCTTACTTAACAAATTATATTTTAAACATATCATACTAATCGATGCAATTATAACGTATTTGACAAATCACAATATAGTTAGTATAGGTAAATGTAGCTAGTGTAGTTAAATGTAGTTAGTATAGTTAAATGTAGTTAGTACAGTTAAATATACTTAGTACAGTTAAATGTCGTTAGTACAGTTAGTATGAAGTAGTTATGTATGAAAAGACTGATGAATGTGAACGAAGCACGACTGATGTTCAAGAATATTTGGCACTCTGTGCTCTCTGCCTACCCCGCAAGGGACCTGGCGTGAAGATATGTATGTATGTGTATATGCACAGTTAAATGTAGTTAGTGTAGTTAAATAGTAAAATATAATGTGTAGTATTAAGCGTAAGCAACAATGTGGTTGGCATATACAGCAGTTTTAAAACCCCTAAATAATATTAGATTAAAAAAAAAGAATCCCACTCACAAAGCAATTTAAGTAAATCTATTTCATCTTTTCGTTATATAAGAATATTTACATAAAACATCATATGCGTAGTAGGAGTCCCAAGTCCATTACAAGTATTAAGCAGTTCACCTTGGCTCCCGTTCGCGGGGTGAGTGCGAAACTCTTTGATTATTATCAAAGCGCTTCGTCATGGCGACATGAGTAACAAGAACTGACAGCTTACTGGAGAATGGTCTTTATTAATACATGACTTTCTGCTAAGCAGAGAAAAAAGCGACTCTGTATAACGTTTCTACGTGTATTGCTAATGATATCTGATAATTACAAGTATAGTAAGTATACTGTCTATACATGGGAAGGAAAGCGATTCCACCAGTGAAAGGACTAGAGTTAAATTACTATGAAAATTTCCATACTTTGAAATACACATTGATGATATTATGAATTGATGATAATAGATTAATTATCTAGCGACTAGGTTATCGAAGGTCTTTCATGACACGGCTTAAAGCTGACAATTACCATTACCATTAACATCGTTTCGTATAAATAAAATGTGGTAAAGTAAGCTAGAATTATCTGAAGGCGAGACTGAATTAGGTTCGAACATGGGAGCTCTGGTTGCCAACAAGAAAACTTTGTGAGTTTCGGATATGTATGTTTTTCTTTCGTTTTATGTTTAAACTTTTAGTACAATGTATTCAAGCGTTTACTCATTTAATATTTATCAATTGCATTACGTACCTATTCTCGTAATCTCGAATCGTATTTTATAAATTCGTATTCTGGCGATATAATTTGTTATAAATTATTAAATGCCTTCCCATTCCCCTTTGTCAAAAATTAATGGACGAAAGGTGTCTTACGTTATAAAGTATGGATATTTCTTCGATTTTATTTTTCCTCGGTCTAGTGGAGAATATCACTAGGCATTACGTAGGAATATCGTTACCTTAATTTCAAATAAACCGTAGGTGATCTGTTTCATAATATTATTTTATGTATGCATGTACTCGTATATTAATGTTTAGCCGAAATCTTATCAGATTTTGTAGATGTCTAAGTTATTTAATATTAAATTCTATGAAATTAATGCTTTGAAGGTGTTGTAGCGTATACCACAACTTTTCACTATGCTATGAAAATATGTTATATATCTGCCTGGGGTTGATAGGCAAATATAATGCTGTAGCATTAAGTTTGGCCTTTTGTAATCCTCTAGGCTAAAATTAGTAAGTAAAAATTTATCAAATTCGAATAAATTTAAATAAGATGACCTTTCCTTTTAGTATAACAGATTGTGTTATGATAAAAATATTAAAATACAAACCATGAAATTGACTCGAAAAGATATTACTTTTATTTGGTATGTAGTCTGGATGAATTATTTTTCTTGTGAAAGAACCAAGCGGTATTGATTTGGACTTATTTAAGCCAGTTAATAATTAAACTTCTGATTCAGTTTGATTATAGGTAAAATTACTCGGAGACCAGCAGTGTCAACCCGTCTGGCGAGTTCGTGCAGCTTCATCTACGGGATGTAGCCCACATTACAATATTTTTAAACACGCGTTTTCTAGTGCAAGATTGTGTCAACGTAATATTCTGCCTTTAACTGAAAAAAATGTCGTTTTTAGAAATTGACATCATTAACACAATTTAGTTAGACTTAGACATAAACAACGCAATTGTTCACAATACTGCGAGCGAGATTTATGAATGAGTGGTCTTAAATTAATTTAACTGGCTTATACCGTTTTAATTAATATAAATGAATATAATGGTATTCATTGGATCTTCCAATGATCAGTATGATATACTGAACATCGCGAAAAGGTCATTTAAACGGTTATCAATAACGGTAAATTCACTAAATTAATAATAATTTCGTTTAGTAATTTATACAATCAGTCACTAACAGGTCAGAGTTATGTTGGTACACATAACCTTATACTAAACACACAAATAGACACTAGTGATTTTGTTGTATTTTGGCACAAAGAAAAATTGATTTGAATTTTATTTATTTTTTGAAAATATGCAATTTTAGTCTCACTAATTCAATCATATAGATAGTCTTTCAAGCAAAAGGTGGAGCAAAAATAAAGCGTATACTGCAATTATTTTTGTTCTAATTATGTAAAGAGTTATCTTTGCTTGAATTTGTTTTGGTAATAATAATATATAAAATGTCCGTGTTAAACTATCCTCGTAAAAAGGTAGACCAAACCACTGATAACCTAATCCTCGGTCAAAGGAAAGGGTAAACTGGATTAACCTAGGAGAAACCTGGAGTAGACTTCCGAAACCGAATATTTAGTGGAACCATTTAGAGGACAATAAAGAAAATACTCAAATGAGCTAAAGTAGGAATAATGGATAGACTATAAAGTTGTCTACGCCGGATATTATTTTAATTTTAATTGCATTTGAGACTAAATTGCTAAACAACAACAATAACCACGGAAATTTCGTAGCACACTGCAATATCAAGAATGAAACGCCTCATAAGCGAAATTGAACGAACGAAATATGGTGAATATTGCAGTGTGAGGTTAATGGTAGCTTTGCGTCATTCTCTACATTTTTTTGACATTATGCCAACATACTATGTTTACATAATACATACATATGTTTGTTTACATACTATGTTTACATACTATGTTTACATACTATGTTTACATACTATGTTTACATACTATGTTTACATACTATGTTTACAACATACATATTTATCAATACCACCATCATCAGCTCTAGCATCGTCATGCGTATCAAGACCTTCATAGAGCCGTTCTTGGATACGGGTATTTTCACATAGTATCAGCGTAATTAAAAATCCAATAGTACTCGACCTGGAGATGGAACCCCGGACTTTAGATTAGCATTCGTACTTGCAACCACTCGACCATAGAGACAGTCACGATAAGAGGCATGATTCGCACAGGTTTTTTGTAAATTGAGCTTAGTTGAACATGTAGGGATTAAAGTTATACTTTAAACAGTGGCGTAGCGTGGGGGGAGGCGGTAGGGGCGGCTCGCCCCGGGCGGCACTTTTAGGGGGCGGCAAAAGGATAGTTCGGGGGCGGAAAAATTTCACCATAAAAAATAAAATATTTTAACAATATATCGATGGGATTGTCATAAGACAAATCATGTAAACTTTTAAGTGGGCGGCAAAATACGGGTGGCGATAACCCACGTTACGCCATTGACCCTAAAATAGCTAGCAAACTGATGCTCGTACAAAATCTAGGCTTAGGTAAATATTTGCATAATTTTCTGTGCATGCGTTGACCGTAATCCCTTTCAACAAGCCTACTCGTAATTCATTAGACAATAGTTTTCAGCAGCTCCGCTGGGTATCGAACGTAATTAAACACTCTAACCTGATTCTACTTTTGATATATACATCGGATAACCATTTTCACAAACTTCATATTTTCCTTTGACCGATTATAATTTAAATTTAGGTCTTTTTTTTCAGACATGTTTTTGAAGAATGGCATAAAGTACTTTTTTGAGCCAGAAAAGCATCAGCATGTCCATCAGCGACGGTGATCATAGATCTTCAACTGACGCGGATATCTATTAGCTACTATTGTGAAATAATTGTAGAAAGAGAAATTCGAGGATGCAGGTCTTAACCTGTTTAGGTTGTGAGTTTTTGAGTTGCAAATTTTAATACATTTCTTCTACTCGTTACGTTGTATTACGCGAAAATTTTCGATTATCGTTATAATGCACGATGTTCCATTTTTCCGTATCTTGTTCGAGGTTTGTTGGCATAAGCAATTTTTATTCGATGGTATTATCTTCTAGCCCATCTTTATTGGATGATAAATGTTGTTATAGGGATTAAAAATTAATTAAAACAGACTGCACTTAATGGTGAAAAAAATAGATCTAAGGTTATGAACATACATATCAAATTGATAGCTTAGTGGTAGCTATGATAATTCATTCTTGTACCATGATGAGCTGAGATTTGAATACCTATCATGATATACGAGTACCTACATATCGTGAGGATATCTACATGCTTGGGAATTTCTTATCTTTTCCACCAGTGTATTTATTTGTCGTTTATTAGGGCCGTTAATTTGATCTTGCTCTTCATTTAAATAACACACATTATAAAATTAAATACTGTTAGCCGATTTATCGTAATCTCAATGTACCTATTATAGTGATTTCGACGAATCGACTGACCATCATGTTGAAATACCTAATTTGTTAACGCTCAAACAAAATATAAAGTATTCAACAAACCATTCCTTGTCACGTTTACTTGCATTAAAAGTATCGCAATCTTTGTTCTCCTTACAAAAATTCACATTATAATTATAGCCTGCAATACATTTATTATCTAAGTTATATGATATAAATATCAATCAAAATAACAGATCCTCGTCACGTTCGTCGCAGTCTGAAAATAACATCTTTTACTTCACAGCTAATAATTTTATCTAAATATAGCTTTAGAGATAGGGTTAGGCTAAATCGTACTGGTGAATGAGATGAGCTTCAGGACTAGCTCTCGAGTAAGTCATATATGTAGGTAGTATCGTCGGACACGAGATTCCTTTATAGTCATCACACAAGTTTGAAGTGAGCCCAAACGAATTAAATTTTCGTATATAGGTATATGTACATATCTTTCAAGTCCTAGTCACGTTGTAAAGTATTATCTAATGGTGCGGGTGCTCTAAAAATGTCCGTCCATTTGCCACAGTCCGCTTCAATAAATGCTCAGGATGCCACTGTTTACGAAAGCTTTCTATTCCACACCCTCCATTAGAGAGAATAAAACTAAATGTGGATACAAGAGACATTTTCCACTGAATTCGTTTATGCCGCTATTATGTATAATGGCTTTGGTGGATTTAGAACTATAGTAGTATCATTGAAATTTGTGTTTGAGCAATGACATTATGAGATTGAAAAGTTATGGAAATCATAGTTAGTACTTTTTATTTATTTTAATCATACCTTTTATCATACCACACGGCGCGTTATATGACCAAAGTAGCGAAGGATTCTAGTGTGAACTATGGTAGAAAGGCGAGTCTTTATGCCGAGCTCTTTAAGAATGGAGACGTTTTGGTGCGGTGTTGGGTCCACAATACACGCAGTATACGAGTACGTCTCCAGCACCACTATTTCAGAGCATGAGTTCACTGACTTTTCCTTTCTTTTATGGCACGTGTTTCCGCGCCGTAAAAAAATGTGGGAAACACTAGAGCTCTTACGAGTAGAGTTTTAGTGGGTTTGATGATGTTGCAGTCTTTCCATATAATAACCTAAAAACATCCAGGACAAAAACACCTGCATGTGGATCTGATTTTTATATCGGAAGTGGGTTTTCAATTGTTACCTAATTTTATAAACTTCTCTGAAAATAGTAGTAGCAAAACTATTTATTAATAATAACAGTATAGAATAGGTCCTGTGTGACAGCGCAGTTTCTTTTGCGTGTCAAGCAAGCGGCAAACGGTGCTTACTTCGGAAGGCTTATTGTGTTGGTCTTGGAAAAGCAATTTTCTCGGCGTCGCTTGCTTCGAAAAATATAAAGTGAAAAACATTTTCTTCCAACACAATGTTACGTTCTAGCGTCGTGTTACCTTGCAGTGTTACCTTGCAGAGGACTTTAATTTATTTATTGATTTTAGGTACACTTTATATTAAACGCATAGATTGTCGTATCCCCATCAATGTCAGGAACCAAGAAAAATTATCTTTCTCATTAGTACATAACAGTATACTGGAATGAATGTTTTTTTTTCTTTTCATATAAGTTCTGCTTTCGTTGATAACAAATGTGATAGCTAGGGTGGGATTTTAGCATCTGTCAGTCTTTTCAGTTCAAATGTACTCTGCGTCTGACTTTCCTAAGGTACGTGTTAAAGTATGTTCCTAGGTTTGTAAGGTAATATAAAGAATGCACATAGCATTCTTTGTAATTCGTTCGATATAGCTGCGAAGGAGCACATCGTGAGGCACGTTAGACATTTTAGAGTACTGCATAATGTGCTGAACACATATGAAGTGGATTAATACATTCATGGAAAACGTAGTCAACTATAATTTTAAACATTCTCGACTGAAGTATATATAACAGTAAAATAATGAAAACCTTCTCCTTCGTCGATTCGCTACCTGATTGTGAGTGATCCGCCTTCGTGGTGAAAGGATTAGTCACAATGTCCAGAGTGGGCCATATTCGTAGTCAGATATAGTCGTCGCTCGGGAAGGCTCCTTTCATGCATTCATAATGCAAGTGTTGAAGATGAAGTGGTTCATAAGTCTCCTTTCATATTATTGTTCCAGTGAAATTTTAAGACGATTTTATGATTAAAGTATAGAAAAAGTACCCATATAAGTACCTCACTATTAGGAAGTTTCATTCAGAAGTCACAGTTTCATGATATTATGAAAGTTGCATAATGTCCTTATTTGACTAAGGCGTCGCTAGTGATCAATTACCTATTCTGTAATGTATCAGGAGAAAACAAATTATTACATTTGATAGGACGATATGATGATATGATGTACTTCATTTCAATAATTTAATATGGTGTATATAGCAACTAAAAGTGTTCTCATTTGGATTTCGTGTTTGTCTTTAAAAGCTTTTTCGATTGAATTTTCGGAATTTTAGGAATTTCAGGAAATTATTGATATCCTCATTTTTCCTGCAACTTAACAATATGTATATTTAAATACGATCTGGATGCCTGTCTGCGGCTTCGTAAACTTTGCCCGGGATGTCCAATTTTTAACCTTTTTGTTGGGAAAGTTTTGTGGTACGCTAAAGTTACGTAATTAGATTTTTGGGGATTTGCTAGAATGAGATTAAAACTCATTCGCTTGTTTTTTTTAATATTTTAATAAATTCGATTATAACATGGATATGTTTTTGAAAATGTAAATGTTGTTGAAATAACAGAGTGGGTTGCATTATTTCGGGACGCGTGCAATTATTTTGCTGAGAATTATGTCCATTTCATTTTGTTGATGATTAGTTTGAAATTCTTGGAACTGTGTGATATGTTGTGCGTGTATAAGATGGGAACAATACAATGTTTGGTGTAAGGGATTTTAGTCTCTACTTTAGAGGCCCGAGCCAACCTCAGAGGCCCTTAATGCACCTTGCTACACATCAGACCATACTCTGGCGTCCGACTGTTTGCGATATATTGCAGGCAACCTAGGCACAGTGAAATCATCCGGTCGACGACGGGTAGCACTCTTCTGTGCAATCCACAACCTTCAAGTCCGGTGTGGGTGTCATGGGCAAGAATCCCCTTAGAAAAAATCTATCTTTAGCACTGAATGAATATCTGTCCTGATATTTTGTTTTAGAAATACGCATAGCGGTAGCATGATTCTTATGTGTTGGACATATATCTTGTAAAATTGAATTAGTATGTGCCTATGCTCACTTTATGGACTTTTGTGACCGTTGGTAGCAAATTTCATAGAGCATCACCGTGCTTCATAAAGTGCATTGAGTAGGTTTTGTTATTTACCTCCAGAGCTTCCAAGACACTGTATTGTGAATCTATAAGTTTAAGAGGATCCTCAGAGGAGGTTTTATATATTACATTAAAATTATGCTCGAAATAATTCGATTTCAATCTAGGTACTGCGTTCAAAAAATTGATTACATCTACATTCTACAATAATTATGTAATCTCTGATCTACATCAATCGCTTTAAACGAATCAACGAAAAACATTCCTTTGTCCAGGCACAGCGCCGTGTATTTTTGTTAAGTTGCTAATGGCCGTACCGGAATTGCCGGGATCGCTTGGAGAACGATTTCCGTATCGACACATTCCTTACACTGATTTCATGTGATTATATATAATTACGGTACGATAAAAACAACTTTATTTTAACGTTTATTTGATTTGCTTTTGCCAGGTCACATGTTGTTTAATCAATTATATGAAATACTTCAAATCTTGCAGTTCTTAGGAGTTACAAAATTTCCATGATTGATCTTAGCAGAATATTAGAGCTATTTTAGATTAGATACAAATCACTACAAGAAGTGGTGACCAATTAACGTCCGGTGGTTAATAAAGAGGAGGTTTTATATATTGTGTTATTTAATAAAATGATGATTATCTCTACTAGTAGACCGACTGAATTAACGTTGGTACTTTTAAATGACATTTAATGTTTCAAACATCGCAACGAGCGCTTCACTTTTATTAGATTCATTAGTAATGTCGTACGCGACGTGAATCATCGGTCATCGGTTGCTGCTAAAACTACAATAAATTTTGGTAAATGATTGGTTGTTGTACAAAAAGAAATCTTGAAATCAGAACCATTCTATGACATCAATATCACGTCTATATTCCTCGAAGAGGTAGGCATAATATCTATTCATATAACAGCAACTAAATTAGACAAAGGCGTTTCACAAACAGCCACTCAACGTAGAAAGAGCCTCTTGCCTTAAGCATTTAAATAGTTTCGCAAGTGCAAGGAAAATAGCATAGATTAAGAAGTTTCGGACTTAAATGCAGTTAAAACTGCCATTAGACGCTGAAGTTTACTCGAATGGTGTTATGTGGTTCCTACGTGCATTTGGATCGTTCTGTTAAGTATGGTCTGAAGGCAAGTGCATTTAATACGATTAATCGAATCTTAGACTCATAACACACATACATACACATCATCACGCCAGGTCCCTTGCGAGGTAGGCAGAGAGCACAGAGTGCCAAATAATTATATTCTTACCCACTTGTCGTGCTTCGTCCACATTCATCACTCTCTTCATACATGCACGCCGGTTCCGGACACTTCTAACGTCCCCATCACATAAAACTTTATTTATTTGGTCTAGATATTATGGATAGCGTCCATCGATATTCGCATTGTATTTATCTGTTTCGTCATTCTTTCATCAGCCATTCTCTCAACATGTCCGAACCATCGGAGTTTTCCTCACTTATCAAGAGGTTATTACGGTCTCGTTTGTGCAATTTATAAATTGATGTTAGGACTCTGATAAACCCCTAAGAAACTCGAAAATTCTCGTCCGAATTAATACATCACTTACTTAAGACATAGTCTAGTTTAGTAGCAATAATTGTGTATTATTCATCCTTTATTTGACAATAAAATTATTTATGTTCAAATAGGCTAACTTTTTGTTGAATGTGCATCTGGTATATTGGTCTAATTGTAGATGATCCTAATTACTGAGTAGCGTAGTAGTGCAGCGTGTAGAGTAAATTTCAATTCAATAAAAATAATTACGTATCTACGCGTTTATACATATAATTAGAAATATTTGATATCATGCGCATGTATTTATTGGGCGCCTGGTTCCCACAAATAATAATAATAAATAATAATAATATTTATTTATTACCAAAAACAAAGTAGGTACATGGATTATAAAACTCATGAACAGTGATCACAGTACTGAACCTGTCTAGTTTGGGATGACATAACCATGTTTTAGTTATCTCAAGATGTCATTATTGTAATTAAATACCTACAAATCTTGATACTAATTGAAACACTTTAAATTACTTATATTTTGTAAACTTTAGATGATTTACGCGTTTCTGAGAATTGTAAATTGGTGTAAATTTAATTTCAAATAAATTTTACGCCGTATACCTTTGGATCCAATAATTATTGTAATAGGATTACGTGCGGCGGGGAAGCCAACGGTGCGCGGGCCTCGTCCTATCAATTATTCAGGTCTGTTATCTCTTGATTAGGATTGATATGATCCGTTTAAGGTCTCAACTAGTATTCTGAAAAGGTTATGTATTAACTAGAAGTGACATTTCACAACAGACTATTCTGAAATTAATGGATATTAAACGTTGGGATGGTTATACAGCATCATGATCGAAATCACCTGGGAGGTTACCTTTAATTATAAAAAATATGCGATCAATTCATCCAATTTCCCTAAGTGAATGGAACGTTCTAAATTTGTTGAGCTTTAATAAAATATCAGATCCCAGCGACCCTAAGGATACGGTGATCAATTTCGAGAAAGTTTGCTTTAGAGCGTTGTAGAATAATTCGTCTTCTTCGATTGCGTTTCATGTTTATTGATGGGCTTGTTCTGAGAAATTGTTCGAGATATTCATTTCCATTAAAATATTTGTAGACTGTCGAGTTTCTAATTTTTCTATTTGTTTCAATACGGATTTGGGCAAGTCAGCCAAACCTTTTCTTGATAAAACATTTTATTTAAATCACTTCTACTTTCTGAATTGTTCTTTTTAATTTATGTTATAAAATTTGGAAAATCGTAGCAATTGAAATCGATTTCAATTGTGCAAATATTCTTCGATAAATTATTACGGTACATTATTTTGACTGGGCAGTGAGACCACTGTAATTTTCAACTCTCAATGTTATATCCTACCAATATGTTTTGTGAATATGTTTAATTTCAGGATAACTGACTCGATGGAAATACACTAAATACTCGAACTGTACTCGACTAACTATACGAAATATTCGTCGAAATAGTGGCAAATAACAAGCGTCTCACAATTTTCACACTCTTAATGCAGAAATTGTTTAAGTACGAATAAAGAAAATAAATATAGAAAATGACTCCGTCAGTTATGATGTCACTGTTTGTTTTATTGGTTTATCCTGATTTGTGACAGTGATATAAAAATGAAACGAGATCCCGGGTACGTGGTCAACATTGTCCAATATTCGATCACCAGAAATGTATCAGTCGTACTGCTTGTCAAATATAAATAAATAAAATTGTCACCCAGCTACACATTTCAGCATCTTGCGGGTCACAAAAGTTACTCGTTACCCTTTATTTGAAGAACGGTATATACTCATGAGTTAATGTCAATATGAAGTAATTCAAGCGAAATACACAATGCTCGATTGCTGGAAGAGTGAAATATGCTGAGGGCGAAACGGTTTTGTCACTGTCAATATCGTTTTGATTATGTGGTTTTTGCGGATTCCATTAGGTTCTGCCTACGGTTGTCAATCCGTCCTTTTATGCACAAGCCTCTCGTATTTATGCAAATAAACATTGAGAGCGAATTTTGTACAAATGTCACATTGTATAAATTGAATAGCATAAAAAACTTAATATCATGCCTGTAATCCCCGAAGAGGTAGGCAGAGGACTGTAGTACACTCTTACCTTACACCAGTTACGTTTACGTCCCACTATGCAATAGGTGGTGAGCCTATTGCCATGCACCGGCCTCAAATCCATACTCTGTGTTACTATAAAAAATTCTAGTTAGAATAATTCAACAGTACCCGATCTAGGGTATGAACCCAGGATTT
>DWDV01000217.1:0-19118 GCA_018245615.1 Mimoniades ocyalus | reverse complement strand
GTGGTGAAACGTGGGAATATTCTACATTCCTCTGCCTACCTCTTCGGGGATTACAGGCGTGATGTTACTTTTTTTATAAAATAAAAAAAAATAATGCTTCGCGTAATAATATCACTTATTTCTATACGTTCTGTAATATATTACATATATTACATATATTACAGAACGTATAGAAATTAGTTAATTTAATAATAAAAACATGATATGTGTGAATTTAAATTATAATTTTAAGACGTTCGGTTGTAATTTAATTTACGTTTGCAACATGAGAAGGTGCTTACAAAAATGGGTACAGTATTGATTTTTCTATATAAATAAAAGCATTACAAATATATTTCTATACCTATACTGTCAATGGATTTTGAACAGTCTATCTTCATGCTGTAGTAGACTACAAACTTTTGGTGAAGCAACTTACGCGATTTTTGTATGCGTAATTTTTTTTTAAGTTACATCAAGTGATTTAAGTTACTCATGTTTAATTTACTAAGTAAGTTACTCATGGATATTGTCATTGGACAATTTTCATCAGAAAGATTATCAATGAAGCCAGGCAGGATGTAGTCAGGCAGGATTAGATCGTTACCCAGTTTTTTAACCATCTTATGGTTTCACCGTTGTATACGGATCTCCTCTCAGAATGAGCGGGTTAAAGGTCTTATCTTCTGACAATCTAACCCAAGGCACAAAATTATGAAAGAGTATGTATGTCCTGAAATATACACCCGTATGTTTACAATCCGTGTTCCGTTCTCGCCTCGCGAGTGTAATGTCAGAAGTCATTTACGCAATTTATAATTATGGCTTTCTTACACGAAACATGTGACCTCAATTGCATGGAGGTAGGTTATTGTTACGTCTGTGGTTTAGAGGGTGAATGCAATTTTGGAACTTTGACGGACAATTATTATTTGCATTATCAAGTCCGTTAGGGGTTAGGAAGAGAGCGCCGGGTACAAAATGATTATCTTTCATCCTCACAGACCTGGAGTGCTTCGTTTACACTCATCATTTTCTTCATAATAATAAAATTAAAGTTAATGTACGTGTTCATTATTAAAATAAAATATGGCTATTTGGAAAAACTAAATAAAAAAACTAATTTAAGCTATGGATTAAGTTTGACCTTATAACACTTGTTTACTCTTAGATATAAATTTATAAAAGTTAAGTAACTTTTAAAATTAGTAAATAGAAATCAGTAAAAAAAAATACCGAAAATTGACGTTATAATTTTAAACATGGATTTATTAGTTAGAAAATATAAATAACAGCTATTAGTATATTCCAGAGTGACATTAAAAAAATTTAAAAGTAAAATCCTAGAGATTTGAACACGAATGTGAAGATGGTACTGGACCAATTTCAATTAGTTTTGGACGTAACAAAACCATGCGCTCATATTTTTATTTGGGTCCTTGGCTGTTTTCGTCGTTTTTTACCCCATTAACAGGTAGTACGATCGACTTCACTTGGCGTCTTTGTGCACTGGTAGGGTTTCTCAAACTTTTTGGACAAGATTAAAATTCCCATTATTTTATTACAATAATTCAAAGGAAAGATTTTTACGAGTAATATACGAGTAGCAAAATTTTAACATTGAATGATATTGAAATTATAATATGGAATGTTATTAAAATTATAATACTTTATCTTTCGAATAGAAACAATGAGTATACGCGTTATTGATAGAAAATTGCTTTTACTTTTCTAACTTATTTAGAATATTGTAAGAGTGAGTGAGACAAAATATAGAACAGTCATGGGATTTACGAAGGTGGTACAACGAGTATTACACAACTATAAACACAGCTTTGTAAATAAAATTATTACTAGATTATAACTGTATCAATTGAAACTCGAGTTATTATTTCAATATTTTCCTCACCTGTTTAATGTGTGTGTACATTTATAATGTTGCCAAGGCAACAAAATAGGGGTTGTTATATGAAAATATTTGATAAAAAATCAGGGGTTCAATTTTTAGACGAAACCTTTGCAATATTAAAATAATTCACACGTTTTTTGAAATGCTATACCTACTAAAGTACGTTTTAAAGATCTAAGAAGTGAAGAAATGTATTTAGTGATGTAAATTAGATGGAAAGATCCTAGATAAAAATACACTGACAGTTTAACAAACTCAGGCCAAGAGATGAGCACAAAAAATAACTCAAAGGTTCGCTTCTTCGGTAGTGAAGAGAATATTGTTCTGTCTTACCTCTTTTTCGCCCCCATATTGTGTAAACGAGACGAATAATTAATTCCCGCCGCCTACGGGACGCATCCCACCCGCTGGCCTGAATGATCTTATTTCAATTAATAATATTACAATGCAACACTATGTTGAATTTTTATTACGGAACAATAAAACTCATTTCAAGGTAATCACTAGTAATAAGAAACGGGTTCAAAGAGATTATACATTAAATTGTGATCAACATATATGTAACTTTAAATTATAAGTCGAAAAAACGGGAAGTATGAAAATGTGATAATTTTAATATTGGCAAACAAGTTTAAAACCGGTTAGGTACCGTAAGTAATTTAAAATGACCTTGTATTTCACAATAAAAGTATTTTCTATAAAAGAATGTGTATAATACATTAAACAAGATGTGAAAAATGAAGATAGCGACCATAAAGATCAAAATAGTTTAAGTCCTTTCGAAACACCTATGTCCGCTAATCAGTACTTCCGCTTTTATAATCTTGTTTATATGGAATCGTGCGTAGGGACAAAAGGACACAACAAATAAGAGAATACTGGACAACATTTTTACAATTCTTGCGTTGAAAAGTAGCTCTATTTTAGATTGAGAGTGAACTCGATATTATCATGTCAACTTACGATATTTTAAAATTCTTCCCGCTCTTAAAACACAAAAAAAATACAGACGAATTGAGTACCTCCTCCTTTTTGAAGTCGGTTAAAAAGACACTATTTTTACTGCCAATCACTAATTTATTGTACTTAATTAAAATCAGACATTGTGTTACAAAAAATAGGTATGTGAAAGTCTTTGTGTAAAAAAAGACTCGAATTGAAAAAATCAGTTATGTCACCTTTCATTGATAAAACGAGAACGACCAATCACAGAGCAATTTGCCGTGACATGTCCGAAAGATGGCGGTCGTATACAAACAAATTAAAAAATAGATTGAGCAACACAGTTAATAGCTTTGCTTAACAATCGAGCCAAAAAAGCCCACATGACGAAATACTCACACCCCGAGTAATAAATTACTTGCATCGACCAATTTGCATAATTTTAAAATTAAAAACATGGCTGAAAAGTATACGTGTGCCCAAAAAAGTGCTTTTATTTTTAAAGACAATTTTATAGCCGACCAGTGAGCATAATTTAGAATATGGATTGTTTTAATATTTAAAAAAATATTGTTCATTTATTTATTTTAATGTAAGCCAAAAGTTGTGCATGGTAAGTTTAAGGAATTAAACGAAATGTTTACAATCGCTTCATATTATGAAGCTTAAATCTATTAAAATCATAAGAAATGGAAACCAGAGAAAAACTTACATTATTCCCATAAACGTACCAAATATTTATCAATAAACCCAATACTGTTAATATCAAAGCCCGATAACTTAAGTTAAATTACCGCAATCAGCTGCGACCACAATTTCCAAGATCAACCATAGTAAGAAACGCCTCTAGTACCAATGACAATACAACAGCTCACTCAGACCGGAACTCAGCAATTTAGAAACACAACGAACCATGAGATTTAAACCAAACCCGTGTCAAGTAAAACGTATTAAGTAACGCGATGATCCCATGGAACTATCAATCAATGACTGCTCAGTACTAGCTGTCATATTAACGTTTTGCTATAAACGGTTATTGGTCACGACAATCACTTTCACTTCGATTCTCAATCCGATTGTACTCAGTACTTAATTGGAAGTTTACTTAATGTATTTGGATATGGAGGTTTTTGAAGTGAGCATTAAATAACTTTTCGTACTCTCTCCATCATCATCCTCAGCGTAAGTCCACTATTAAATATAGGCTTCTCCTGAAGGGTTTTTGCCCAAAGTCTCCATGCTTCTCATGCGGGTTGCGAATCGCAGAGTATGGCTTCTTAAACTGCCTACGTTGCCGGCTGCGTCATACCGTGATCTGCCAAATTCCGCAGAGTATTTCTATCTATGCATCTATTTTGTTCTTTAAAATTCTGAAAATGTACCCACCCGCTTGAGATCATTTTATTCTTTCATATATTATAGACTGTACAATCAAGGCATTATATTATTATTATATTTTTAGTTTTATTTGACTCACTTGGAGTATATAATGCAATGATACGAATCTGGTTATGCGACTTGAAACTAAAATAAGAATATAATATTAACATAAATTAGTTAATGCCTCTCGTTCATTGGTATTCACCAAGCGTAGGGTACATCAGTAATACTAAGACCAAATAAAACTCCCAAATAAACGTCGATCCGCAGACAAAATAAAAACTGATCGCTTCATAAAACAAGTTATCGAAGTCCCACAAAAAAACCCCCGGATACAAAAACGCACACACCTGCTACAGTATCTGTTCCCGTACCCGAATGTGAACCCTCGCGTGAAGATCCCGAACAAAAAACGGCAGCCATTCTTTGCACAACCGTTATTCCAGCTGACAAATTAGCATAAAGTCAATGTCAAAATGATTAGTTCAATTTGTCTGACCAACACTATCTGCACGGCCGTAATAAGTGATTGTGTTTGATGATTTTGCAACTGTCTAGTCTAAATAAAACAGTGTTTGATGACCTCAATCGTATTGCCATTTATTCGGATTACTCGTGGATACTTGTTGTAACGCTTATGTTGAGATTCACATGTATTGTGAAATAGCCAACAATATAATTGATTGTTAATACGAAAATATTAAAACGGAAAGCAACTCCAATAACAAAACAAATGCTTGCAACGAAGCATCTGATTTCGTATTATGAATATGTATTTGCTCTTTGAAACTCTATTTAGTGAGTATATCGCTATGAATGTTAACAGGTAAGTGTTAAATTTTGAAGTTTTAATGTTAACTGTTTATTTAAGATTCATTTTTTCTAAATACTCGAAAGGTGACTGCCTTGTTAGTCGTGTTGGTTGCAAATGTGACTGCCGATTAGGAGGCTCTGGTTTCAAATTCATTCTCGGAAACTATTGGATTTTGTAATTCAGATTTTCTAATAGGGGCTCGGAGTCTGGAATTGTGACCGGTGTATGACTCACCACCTATTCCATAGTGGGACGTAAACGTAACTAGTGAAAAGTGGGAGTTTACTACATCCTTCTGCCTATCTCTTCGAACATTAAAAACGTGATGTTACATTTTTTTAATACTAGAAAGTTTCTGTTAGCAGACGTTGCTATTAAAGCTATTAAAGACGTTGCTATTAAAGTTCTACTAATAATGTCTTTTCACCCCATCTTATGCTTGGGTAGAATTTTATTGTTCCTGTCAATTCCAAGAATGGCATTTCCAACATTTTTGGTTCGGATTCTACTACGGTAATATCCTCTGGAGCAACATTAAAGTTAACTTGTTAAGTAAACAGAATGGAATGTAAACAATAAATCTAATACAGCATGTGTTTTCTCCGGTATATATGTATGTTCATACAATGTGCAGTAATCTTAGAAAACCATATGGAGAAGTAAAGGCAGAGTCAATATTTCGGAAACAAATTAGTATACCTGTACTATTTTAAGCGCGTTTGTTTGTATTTGCTTAGGCTCCACGATTTTAATGCATTGTCTTAGGACCATCTGTTGACTTGTCTGTTAGGGTTGAGTATATTAATAAATCTACATGGTTCTTACGACTTTTCATTACACGTATCTTTGTATGTTGTCTTTCGCTGAAAGTAAAGAATACATTGACTTCACGCAAGCAATAGGGTTTTATCAAAATATCAAAATATCAAAAAGGTCATAAAATTTTATTCGTTCCGTAAAAATTGGTAGGTACATGTAAGTGATACATAAAAATATCGTAATTAAATCGCAATCGGAACAATAAATAACATCGTTACGGGTTATAAAAGATTCGATGTTGAATAAAGCTGCTGAATAAAAATGCTTTAAGTAAGCCATAGCAACTGTTCTTGAATCAACGAAACCTTGGTAAGTCCTTGTGCTTAATTTATGAGTCAATAAAATTGTCAGGTTACAGTCATAAAGAGTAAAAAGTTAACATCGAGGTATGAAGTGACATTGAAATCGGAAATAAATGAAAAATACTGTTACGAATTGAGCTTCTTTCAAAGGAAGTGGCTGGGAAAGTTCGGGCAATTAATTTTATATAAACAAATGTGACGATAAATTGGTTGAAATAACTATGGCTATATCCGGCGTTGGCAGATCGCAGTATGGCGCGGTCTGCCTTGGCACAACTTAATGCCCTGGGCTTCTATGGGCAGCAGCTTAAGTGGTGCGAGAAACTGTGCTTTGCGATCCCCAACTCGCATGCCCAGCGTGGGTATAACCCGTCCGGATAGACCTATGTCCAGCAAAGCACTGCAATAGGCCGATTTTGATGATGATATATTGTACTAACAATATTAGAACTGTAGATTGTTTTTTCTGCATTTAGGTATACGCCAAGAATAATTGGTCTTTCACTTTCAACATCAATTAATATCTGTTATATGGCAGATTCAATTTATCTATTGTTCCATTAACATTTTTATTTTAATTGCATCAGTTGCCTTATCTATTATAATCTGGAATTTAAGTTATATTGGTCTACAATTTCTTTTGATATAGGCGCCTGGTAATTACATTTGAGTTCAAAATTCCACTGGCATTTGTGCGTGATCTGCAACGGAAATTGCACCCATGTGCATTTGCACCCCACCCGCATTTTCGCAGAGGTCAATGTTCCTTATACTCTTATGACCTTTAGCCAGTAGGCCATGTATCATCTGGTTTATAACTTTGTTTCAAAATCATTTCTAAACAGTGAAATGTATATCATTATACGTTGATAGTTTTTATGGAGTTTTACAATATGTATTACTACAGTTGTTGTTTAGTTGTATCAAAGAACAGCTTTGTCGGCTATTAAATATGTTTCCAAAATTAATTGTTTAATGCTGACATCATCCGCTTTTCGTAATGCCACAAAATATAAATGTTCCGCCTTCCTAATTTTATGCTTCCGGTAACACGATAGCATCCGTTTTTTTTAAAACAATACCGTCTGCTGTCACGTCGCTCTTGTTGTAGTTCCTAAGTGTCACTTATTGCGCTCATCAAGCTCGACAAGGTTTTAAAAGAAAGCTTTAAGAACGTTAAAAGTTTCTATTGTATTCAGTTGATCAGTCGACCGCACAAGAATATCACGCTTTAATACCCAAAATATGTTTTCTATGGATTATGAAAGATTATAACATTTTTACACGGTTATGGATCCTAAAGATCGGATTTACCGCAGCTATCCTGGTAATTCACTTAAAATACGCCCGATAAAAGTAACAGGACACAGGATTTATCTTAAGCCTCCGTGAAAGTAGGGTTCGATGGAGTCTAATAAATTAACCGTTGAAAAACGAACGGGCATCATTGATAATCTAAAAATATTTGAATGTTGACATTAATGGACGTGAATTAGTTATGACTGAATCTAGACAAAGCTAGTGGAAAGGAAAATAACGGACAGCGAACGTTAATAAAATTGTTTTTTGGAAAAAAACATATTATGTAGGTGTACAATACATATACAGAGCCATTAAGTAGGTATCGGAATTTGGTGCATGTGGTGAGAAAATAAACACGAAAATTTAATTTAAGCATAACAGTGTATAATACATCAGCAATTTAGTAATTAACAGTTGTCTCTAACAAGAAGCTAAACAAAGAATTACTAGCCGAGTCGATGATGTAAACACTGTTTTAAAAACAAGTAACAAAGAAACCTTTAAGGTCATACAAAAGTCCAACATCAACTATTCACCGGAAATTGATATAAAGTCTAGAAGAGAACAAGTACCTACGTGTTTCTTTTTAAAATAGACTACTAGCCTTTGATTGATAAGGCGATACCGACTCAACTGTAGTTGCACCTAACAATGGACACTTCTTTAAAAGGCTGTTTACAACATGACACGACTTTGTAAGTAGGCGTGATAAATATCTCGTGGTAAATTTACGCATAATTATAGTCATGAAGTAAATAATTATTACAGAAATAAAATATTATAATAAAATATATATGAAAAAGAATCATGCATTTATACTATCACGCATCACAGTTTTCACAATTATATTGGAGAAACATACAGCAACTGTAATATAAAAAGTTACCTCAAGCAACAAAAAACGATAGAGCACGAAGCAATTTTCAAAAGAAATATCGGTAGAGTATATAATGATATTGACACACATACTGGCGGGAAGTCTGTACTCGAGACGCTCGTATTCGTTGTAGATGGCAGATAAAAAATATTTGAACACCGGCTGACGACTCGGCTTGGACGACCCAAAGAACTCGAAGTCGGTCGGCGGACTATTCAAATAGACGAGTACATTTATTTCGTATAAAGTTTCACTTTATTTAATAAAACCCACTTTATCATGGGAAGACCAATCAAAGCCATTACCTTTATCAAATCAAAAGTCTTTTTGTTAGGTTATTATCAATATGTCCTCTTGAACGTCGCTGAGCTCGGTGAAAGCTTATTTGAGAGGTTTAACGGCGGGTAATGACTTTAGCGGTCGCAATTTACTTATACTTAACTTGGAAGTAATTGATGTTAAAATTATCAATGATTTTACTGACCAAATGTGAGGTAAGAAGAAAGTTTAACAAAAGCGAAGCCTATTAAAATCAAATGCTTTATAATAATAGTTTATTGAAATTAACACCCACGTAGAAGACAGCGTAGTTTGTAGTTCCATTGGACAAAGATTTTAACTTGCAATTGTATTGGGCAACTTACGAATATCATACGGAAACGTTAATATGTAATATAAAAATCTGTCGTGTACATAAATATACTTTCGTACTCATATACCGGCTGGTATGGTACATATGTATATATGAATAGAAACAAGACAATGTTGTAACGGTTATCGATATATATTTATGCTTCCAATAAATTTAACATTACAAACTTATCGAAACTTATAGTCAACAATAAATTAGGTTTCGGCGTGTGGCAATCGTTAAATTAATTATATTGCCAATAAAAAGTACGAATGATCTGTAAAAAATAACTGGTTTTAATTGGCCCTCCGAGGGTTATTAGCGCATGATATTAATGTATGCAAAAACGATTTTGATACGTCAGAAATGGTTTACACAAATAGATCTACAGCGACGACAGAAATTATACAAATATGCAACATTAATATTAACACTTCACTATGCGTTAATTGCTGATTTTATGACATTATATTAAACGGTAGTCAACAAGTTTCAATGGAAATAATCTTAGAATACGCGCAACTTTACGGACAAATAAATGTAAGCCCTGATGAAGAAAGAGTGGAATACACTTAAGATATTTTAAGAAGGGCGAAACAAATAGTAAATTCAATTTAAATTGCTCGACTATGTGTCGATTTATGACCGTCTATAGCTACACGCACCGAATTCTCTATAATCTATCGGTAGAGTTAAGAATATTATGTACTATAAATGCAGGATTTTTCCATTGCTCGTGTCAAGCTTGATAATTTCTTATGCAGTCCAACGTAATTTACGTGTAAAACAAGATACTGTGCTTGCTATCAGTAATACTAATGCTCAGTATTACTTCCATATGGACGTGCTCAGTAAATACATACATCGATGCAAGGGGTATTGAGAGTTTTACTAACATTACTGTGATTAGTTAATAAAAGTAGGCAGAGACTCGTTAAATATTTTTCAATGGTTAAAATTGAGGAATAAAGAGGAAAGGTACTAAATATGCGGGACAATTTTCTATTTTGTTTTGTGTCAACACACTCCTTTATCTAGACGTTGAATAAAATGTACCATTAAATTTTGCCTCGGAACAGGTCGTGATTACCTTATACCACGTTTTCTTTCGAAGGGCACACTCCCATGGCGTATCATACAAACTGGTAATAACCCCTACCCTTTCTAATCCTATTATCTAGACAGAGACAAATAGACGGACCGTGTGCGTTTCAAAATGAAAATTACTAACAATGTCAACTTAAGAACGGAATTTTTTATTATAAAGAATCTACACGTTAAGTTAAACGTTAAAAATATATAAGGTTTTTTTTAGGATTCATACTTAATGCAAAAACATGTTATATGTGTAGATTATAAATCTACTTGAATAGGTTAATCTATAATCAGTATTGAAACCTATATGTTGTCTTAATACAGTATGTTACCTCGACGATCATTAATATTCTATTAGTAGAAAATAAATACAATTGAAGTCTTACTTCCTTGACAGTGTGACGTCGTGTGGGCAGAGCATTCAGCTTCAGTGGATCATCTGAGTCATTATGGTATAGGATTCGTTCTATCTCTTCATATTTATGAGTAAGCCAACCCCCACGTATGAGCCACATGGACTATATTATCTAAAGCGTTGCTGTTATATTACAAATTCTGATGAAATAAGTGTAGTATAAATTTCGTTTGAATTTGTACAGACATATCGAAAATCTCAATTCTTGTTTACCTCGACTACTGTATTTTATCAATAAATATAGAGTAATTTACGATACTTTTACTTCATGTATGCGTGCTTTTATAAGTCTGGTTTACATATTCCGAATAAGCTTTAACAGAATCTATAATTATATTTTGCTACTTTATCACTGAAATATTACCAATTAAATAAATAAGATAAGACTCGAAATAGATGTAAATACTTTCAAATGTATCAACTGAGCAATGTTTATGTCACTTGATCCTTGTGAACTTAACAGGACACTAATAACTCCAAGGGAGCACCTTATCATTACTTGCACGTACATTTCTTGATATTGCTATCAGAGCGTCATAATAAATAAGTGCAACATGCATTAGCCATTCAAATTCTGTACAGGCGCCGTTAAAATGCCACATCAAAACAACAACAATAAAACTTATAACAGTAATAAAACATTACCTAGGAAGCTGAGGTTGAGTTTCTCGTCCACCGAGTCGTCATCGTTGAAGTACTCCAACTTTTTGGAATTCATTTTCAATGTTTAAAACATATCCTTTAACACAAACACTGGTCTGTTGCACATAAATGTGATCACAAGCACGCACTGACAAGGTTAGAACACGGATGGGAATGTCGCTGTCTTTTTTGAATTTGAATTTTATACGTTACAATATGGCGGCGCGCGCGCTGACGTCCGTAGCGCGGCGTGCCTCCGACGCGAGTGACGCCGCTGCGCTAACATGTGCGTTCACCGCACACGGCTAGCTTCGTGCCAGACCGACCTGCACGATAATCTGATTAAAATGCCCTTTGCTCATAGTGTTATTGTTCTATTTCCTACACTCGCTGTGAATGAAATCGTAAACATGAAGCCGATATTCGTTCTGACCCCAAAGTTTAGTTGCGAAGTAAAACTTGATAACTTTGGAGCAAATAACTACTTGACCCCCGCCCGACTGTTAAGATTACTTTGTTGTATGCGTTAGCTTAAGTTCCTTTCCAGCTACTATTTGGATCGTTGGATGGAAAGATCCGTTAAAAGTACATATTTATAAATTCTCTATAATAAATTAGTAACAGTTTTTACTCTTAACATCAATTAAAAATGATCCATTAAGTGTGTCGTTTTTCTTTAAATATAAAATTCCGTAACATTTCGAAATGAAATAAACGAAAAATCAATTTCCCATTCTCTTCTGCAATTCTTCTAAGATAGAAGTATTGTAAATTTGCGAGAGTTCGAAATACATTGTCTACAGTGAATCAGTAGGTGCGTAAGCAACGGTTTGTTTAAAAGTTGCAAGTCCCCTTTAGCAAGGCGCAAAGGCAATCGGAAACAGGTTATGCATCATAAAAGCGCTTATAAATTTCACAGTATATTTTTAGCTCAGTAAGTATAGTTGCTTCCATTAATAACCTCCTTAACTGATAACCGGAAAACAGAACTGATAGTAACATGTAAAAGAACTATATGACAGATTCAATAAAATGAATATGTCCAGGAGTGGACTGAGACATTGATAATAATGACGATAGTGGTAATAATGATACTCGTACGTGTATCCTAAAAAATACCAAATCCTATAAAATAAACATATAACAAAAATGCATATTGTGCACAAAAAATAAATGAAAGCGCCGAACGCCATAATCCGGAAACCTTGACATAGAAGCCGACGTACTGTGCAGTGACTCAAGCATTTTTTTTATAAAATCGTACAAGAATCACGTTTTGTCTTGTCCCCGATTCGAGACTTAAATGCAGATGCATTTAAAGCCTCGTAAGCTACCAAAATTGCCAAATATGCCCGTTTCCGGTTTTAGGTAAAATTGCAGGAACGAAATTTGCGTTTTTCTTCGACATCTTGCGATTATTTTTATTTTTGGTGCGCAGTAAAATCCATCAAGCGAACAAAATAATGGATAAAATGAATCTAGAAGGGATTTGGTACATCTTTTTTTGTCCACTCATTTGACATTTGCACTTGTCGCTTAAATTCTGTTATGTTAATTTATATTTGGTATACTAGTAAGGTTGGTTAATGAATAATGATATAATCAGCGATTGCAGCAAAGGCTATTTCGTAAACAAACCATATTACTTGTGGTCAAAAATAGTTAAAAAATGAAGCGAAACGAATGAATCGCCTGGAAAAAGATACACACATCACTTACGATACGTATAAGAGTACCAAAATACATTCACAGCATACACTTTAGCAGTAATTTGCATTTTAATAACCAATAATGTTATCAAATCCCAAAAGCAATAAGTCCTTCCAAATTAGACCCACATTTTGAATACCCCACGCTTTACAATGCAAACGAACTTCAAAGTAATTCACACGATGCGAAGTACAAAGGAGTGTGTGCAAAAGGGGTGAACCCCACACAACGAACTGCATTGTTCCACCATTTCTAAAATGTCATACCATGTGTGAATATTTTTAGCAATAATAAGCTAATTCTAATACCCTTGCTTTTTATGTGTTTGATATATCTATGATGTTCCATATAGCTATTCAGATTATAATCCCAGAGAAATATAGATAATTTTATAGTGGGAGTGATTATTTCATACTGTCGAGGAATTCATGAAACGCAAATATTTTTTTATGTTGACGTATAATAGTAATTATCAATAAAGCATTATTGACTGTTAATTTGGCTGAATATTTCTATATGTTTTCCGATTTCAGATCTTAGATTTGCAGATCTCTGATTTCATATTCGTAGACGTTTCGAAAATTCCATATGTTGGCACTTGAAAATAAAATAAATAGGTACATATTACGTATGATTCTTCTATTCTTTTTATTTTTACCTTTTTCTTTCTTTATCATTTTGACATCATTCAAAAACTATTTGCAATCAAAACGTTCTCACTCATCCAGGTTTCATTAGACTTTAGAGTATCAGATTCGATTAAGATTCCGTTTGGTATTTAAGTTCCTCATTTAACCAATTAAGTGAACTTACACCTAATTATATATTTAGCTGCAGTATCATCCATATATTATATACATTAACTAATGAGACGAAGTATTGATGACCAAAAAATTAATTTCCATAATTGATTGGGTACACTCTATAAGTATTAGGGCTGCCATAAAAAATTTATCGGATCACCGCTTCTTTCTGAGACAGGAGAGAAAAAAAACTTTCGGACATAACAGGTTGGTTCCCACACGCTCAACGTGTTTTTATAGCTTCGAACGCTGGGGGAATACGAATCTCATCCCGCAATTTCGTTGAGCGCAACCACCATATAATTTGGTTGACCCATTAATCTTAAGACTTGATTCCTGTTTCACAAAGCTAAAGACGAAGATGTATTTACACATTTTTTGTACTCTATCACCAGTCATGTATTTTAGGAAGCCAATGTTTAAATATTCCATCCAAATTCAATTTCCGTTATTGTTTGGTAAGAAAATATTTGCCCGACAAAGAGTATTTAGGGCTAAAGTATTGTTATCATCTAAAAAACTACAGTGCGACGTTGTTATGTTTTGGATGCGATATATTTCCATATTTTGAGATGAATATATGTATAACAATTATTTCCGATACATGCCGATACATGTAGCTGGATATAAATATAATGAGTGCCCGTCGGAGTTGATCAAAAACTTTTGACGTATTAATTGACCGTAAACTCTGAACTAACATTTGACCCATTTTATCAAATCGTATTCACCATAGAATAGCGTTATAATTTATTTGTGCCATCTAAAAATAATAAAGTACTTACATAGAATAATCTAAACTGCCCAACTGACACTTGAGAGTAATGTGATTAGCACAAAGGCGACCTCAGCAAACATTAAAATTAGTCAAAATATCGTAATACTTGGTAAAGTATATATGGTTGACTACTTGTTTTGGAATCCGCTTTTCTTGTGACCATTATCTGTATAATTCGATCATGATTACTGCAATATGGATTTGAGCCAATTTGTTGTGAAAGTACAAAATTAATCAAACTGATTTCTTAATTACATACTGTACTGCTGCGATATTAAAATAAAGCGTAATAAAAAAAGAAAATGACGTTGCTGATGTTAAAAATATCGTTCAAAAATAAGTCTTAATTTTAGTGTCAGCATAAAGATTTTTTTTTTTTTTTTGGTAACAAAAAGTATTCTAGATAGATAGATAGAATAACGCCATGACATTAAGGGGTCATTTTTGTAGGAAGTATTTATTTTATAAGAAAAACTCATAAAACAAGTACTGAACAGGTTGTGGTGCAAATTGAAAGTAAATTCCTGTATGGATGTCCAATTATGAATACATTGCGACTATATAATAAGTATTAAAGTAAATTTTACTTCATCTGCATCGTTGGTCACGTGGTTGCTAGCACGACTGCGGATCGAGAGATGTTACGTTCAAATCCCGGGTCGGGTACTATACTGGATTTTTCTAACTTAGATTTACTAGTAGACATTTCTTGTATTGGCTCGGAGTCTTGATGTATGCCTAGTGTGTCTCACCTCCTATTCTATGGTGGGTTGTAAATGTAACTGGCAAAACATGGCAGTGTACTGCAGTCTTCGACCTACGTCTTCGGTGATTACAGAAGTGACGTTTAGTCAATAAAGTAAACGTTAAATAGGGACTAAAAGGTTAACAACTTCTTTATATTACAGAATATAAAATATACATTTTACATAAATCGAATGTAGAAGATAACATATTCACTACTTAATCGTAAATTATACTGATATTTCCATGCACGTGTACCTACTTAAAATTTTAGACTTTCACTGTAATATTAAATTCCTGTTATGCTCCCAAGTAACACCTCAAAAGTCATAAAATATAAAATGTTAAAATGCTTTAAATTCACTACAATGTTCTTAATATTTTATTTTATGGTAAAACATCACACCACGATGTCAATTTAGCTGTGTTATGAAAAAAAAAATCTATAAACAAATGTTTTTAACAACTACATATGTAATTTGCTAATTGTTTTCTCTTTGTCGTGAGCATAATTAACGCTCTTAGTAATTTTGCCAGATTTTCAAATAAAATGTATAAAATGCACTGTATAGTGTTCTTCTGCCAATATTTTAATAAAACATATGGAAAAAGGGTGAAAATACAGTGACAGGAACAGACTGAACGACACGTACAAGAAATCCTTGATTGATTTTGTCATCTATTTATTGAAAACGACGAGAAGTTCAAATCTGGTAAATAAACGGAAGAAAATATTCACATAAATATTCTAGATAAGATCAAGATATTTTCTGAATCTTTCAGCAAACTTGAAATTTTTGTAATGGGCAGGATTTCAATTCGGTAAATGTGTTTAAAAAAGAATAAAGCGAATGAGTTTCTCTTCTAAGCACTAAAAGCCGAGTTTCTTCTCTATAATAATAAAATTGCTAATTGATAAGATTTTCATGATAATGAAGTAGGATATAATATATGGCATGGAGTCTGAAGGCAACATCGCAGTCCATAGATTTTGAAGTGAACCCATGCAAGATTTCTTATTCCATATCAATTTTTCGTATGTAGGTAAAGACATAATTGCACGGCAGTGTTATGGAATTATCCTAGACAGCTTTTAAACAGCGGCCATCTAAGCTACACAAATTAATCTTTGTTTGTGTTCAGCTACAAATTTCTTATCACTGCCAGAGCTACGTTGGAACGCTATGAATCATTTCATAATAAGGATGCAGTGCCGAACGATGTCAAAATTAACCTCTGTTATATACAGCTAACCAAATTTTAGCATGTACATAAAAAAATCTGCTTCGTTAATATAAATTACTTTCTACTTTACGACAATCTGATTGTAAAAGTTCCAATTTAACATTTACATCACACTGTTATGCAATGGGACCGTATTCGTATATTTCGATTCTTTATAACGTGACACTCTTAACGATTCGCTAAAAGCTGTGATTGAGCATTAACCGCGACTGGACATTGTGCAGGAATTCATCGAAGTTGACATAATGGACGCAGTTGAAGTTTTTAATGGGGACCGAGACTGGTCGCCACACTGAGGTCGTTATTGGTAATAAACTGATGGCTGTTACCGACCAACTTTTACCGACAGGTGCAGCATTGTTCGAGGATAGGTACATAACTTTTGCGAATTGCGATTGAATTCACAAGACATTTATAAAAATTTTAATAACAGAGAAATAGTTATGATACATATTTTATGCATGCAATTATGATACATTCGCAACACATGAGGAACACACTGTATTTAGTGTAAAAAGAATGTTCATATTGTCTTTGATGGTATTGGTACAATTTTACATTCAGGTCAATTTGATCACAGTTTGACATTAAAACAAATGACCACATTGAAAATTTCATCAATTGGTCAAAAATAGCAGACTTGTCATCTGTGTTGTATTCACCTAGAAACTATATTTTTTTTAATGTTTACAAGAATATTTAGGTAGTTAAATTAATATTGGAATTTCAAAATTATAACGTAACAAACGTAATATCACGCCTGTAATCCCCGAAGAGGTAGGCAGAGGAATGTAGAAGACTACCACGTTTCCCCAGCCTATTGCCATATCCGGACTCTTAGCCACTACTAGAAAATTTAAATTTAAAATTTTTATTTAAATTTCATAGTGATTCCCGACCCGGGAATCGAACCCAGGTCCTTCCGATTGGCAGTCACACTTGCAACCAACACGACCAACGAGGCAGTCAAAATTATGCACGTAGGTATTTACAAGAAATGTTAGAAGCAGTATTTTTCTTTATTTACCTAATTAACGTTGCCATAAGCTGATGCGTTTAAGCAGTTATTGTAGCTGAATATTAATCTTACTCCTTAAATTTTCATATAAGCTGTATTGAAACTTGTGACTAGCCCTATACAAGTAACAGTCCCATGATTATAACATCGTCTTAAACTCATCAAGCATCGGTATTAGCGTTAAAAATTAAGTTACCATGCTATACAAAGGTACAGATATTATTGCGATACTCGTTACGAGATGATTGATGAACGATGTTTTGAAAAGAGATAAAATAAAAAGATAATGATAATTTGAAATCTTTTTTCAACGGCTTTTTAACAAATAAGTACTTAGCTGTATCATTAATAATTGTAAAAAGTCATATCATTGTCAATAATATCGTACTAATCCACAGTCTCTGTGTGAATTACAAATATGTACCTATATCTCTAAAAAGGCTTCTAGGTGAGGACAAAAGATGGTTACTTCTTAATTTTTTATATAATTGTCAGTTTATAATACATTCTCTGGACAAATAATATATTGAGCTTATTGGTTTCGTACGGCTTTATCTAACATTGGTCGTATGATTGATAACGGAATGAAGTTTTTCTTAGTTTTTCTAAAGAACATTAAATACCTACGATGTTGTTTAATAGGAACATTCTGGAGACAATGAGAAGTTATTCGAAGGTCAGTGCCAGAGGCCGCATTTTCGGTCCATCAGGATCCCGAGGCATCCCGCCGTTCCATAAAAGGAGTCCCTATTTAAGATTCCGTTCCCGTACTGTCGAAGCGCGCGATACATTTTTAGGCGTCCGACCAACTACGGACATTCCCATAGATTTTTTGTTAGTAAAAAATCTTATTGGCTGTTTTACGAATGGATTTATTCGACGTATTTGGTATTTTATTTATACATATAAGAGCGTTGTGTAGGAAACTGAGGTTAGTGAGAGCCTAGAACAAGCTTTGGCCTTCGACAGACATTTGGAATCGTAACCTATTTTATCACCAAGGAAATAATTGTCATTCATAAACGTTTATTTTTAAAACATTTATCTACGCCTTTATTAACTCTGCTGTTTTTTAGCTTTGTCTTGATGTCTATTTAAATGTGTTTCACTTTGTTTATCTGTTTCAATTTAAATGAAAATGTCATCAAATTCTATAGTCATAGTGATTAAATATTAAAGATGCTGTAATTACTACGGATAGTTGCTTGGCGTATAAAAATGCAGCCGCGGGCGTTTTGTAGTTCTATGCTACAAAAATTCCAATCACATGAAATCACATGTGAATAGAATTAATTTTATCGATTTAATTACACGAGCAAATTGATGTTTCGCAATTGTGTCTGTCGTAACCTTTGGCGAGCGAGATATCGATGTTTATATCGTTCGAATCGAGTTTGAACATGTTTTTAAATATGAGCTATATACTCGTAAGCCGTTCTGTATCTATATGAAGCGTTTTGTATAACTAATTATATAACATTTAATGCTAATTTATCATATTGATGATGTAATACAAATATTTTCTTTTGACTATATTTCTAATTCTCGTCGGTGTACATGTTTTCATTTGATTGCAGCATGCTTTAAAGGTATTTACAGAAATGTTGGTTATCTTTGCTTTTACGTAACATAGATGAAATTAAAAAAGAAGAAAAAAAGTAACATCACGCCTGTAATCCCCGAAGAGGTAGGCAGAGGAATGTAGAACACTGC
>DWDV01000216.1:0-19129 GCA_018245615.1 Mimoniades ocyalus | reverse complement strand
GCCACTACTATAAAATCTGATTTGGAAAAATTTAGTAGTGCCCTACCCGGAAATTGAACCCAGGACTTCCTGATCGGCAGTCGCGCTTGCAACCAACATAACCAACGAGGACTAATTCTTCTCTGAACCCAAGACCTCTCGGTCACCAGTCGCGCTTACAACCACTCGACCAGCGAAGCAGTCAAACAGACAATGAGGCAAAACTTGGCCGCCTCAAAAATCTTTATAAGAATCTTCGATTTCTATGTTTCCTTACGATGTTTAGCTTCAACCCTTCAGTCATTGTTCTTCGTCACAAAATGCACATTTTATAAAAAGAGACTGGATTCTTTTTAAAATCTTAAAATTTCTACGGTTGTCAGCGTTAAACCTTCAAAGTAGTAGGCTAAAATATAAATGTCTAGTCTTTCATATGACAATAATTTAATAATAAATAGATATAATTATAAAGTTTGACAAAATGATTTGACGTTACAGTTCTTGCTTATTTACATGCTACAGGTTTCATATTTAACGGTCAAAATTGAGCCAAATTGCTCGTCAAAAAATCCCAAATTAAGTATTCCATCCGGCGTTTCCAGCAAAATTTACCATAAAATCATTTAAAACGGCGGATTTTATGAATACTTAAACTTCAAAAGCTGATAAATTAACAGCGTAAAAAGTGCTATGAAAATAGCGAATGGGATTTCATAACGACAAGACGGAAGTTTATCGTGATTTGATTATCTTGTCGTTTTATCGTTATTAGATTAGAAAGGGATGGAAATACAATTTAAAGCGTAAGTAAAGGCTGAGTTCCAAGAATAATTGTCCAGTAAAAGCATTAGCGAAGAGAAGAAATAGAAAAGAGTCGTTCGAAGGAAGCAATCAAATGGTATCTTTTGTGATGAGTGAAATATGAGATATGAAGAGAGAAGCTCAACACAAATATTGAAAATATGATAGTGAATAACAATTTCACAAACTCTCTTAAACGTTCTTACTGTTTTGCTGTTTAGCTGTTTGCCTAGCTACCGGTAGCACGCAAACGCTAATATAATTTATTTTCAACAGCCATTACACAAGTAAGAGCTGACTGCTATTGATCATCATCATCATCATCAGCCTATTCCCGTCCACTGCTGCACATAGGCCTATCCAATAGCACGCCACTGAACTCAATCTTCACCTCTTTGCCCTTTCTTTTGCCTTTGTCTGTAATTAGCCTTACTTATTTGGTACATTGTTTAGGATATCTTAAATGAAGATTCAATTACAATCAAGAGAAATGAACTTCATCATTATCATGGACCTTCTCATCGTTTCGCGTGGAGACACGGGTCTTCTCTGAAAACCGAAAATGGTGAAGACTGTTGTATATCACACTGACGAGATGCGCGATAGAGAAATTTATACACCTCAGATATCTTTATATATGTAGGTCGATAGAAGTGTGTAAGGTCTTCTCAAGATGTTTTCCTTTATTATTACAATAAGCGGCAGTAGATATTTAAAGTGAACATAATTTTGTAAATAACATAAATAACAAAAACTTTAGTGACTTATCTTATTTCTGAAAATGTAGTTTCGGGTCGCTATGCCGAAATAAAATTTTACATTTTATCCTTCCTCCGAAACGGAAGCTAATTTTAATCCTACTCAAACAGCGGCAAAGTAAAATAAGACGCGACAGTTCCAATAATTAGTGGAACAGAAAGAACCTGCCAATTGCCTTTTATCCGATTTCCTTTTAACCTTTCTTTCTTTCTTTTCTTAATCGATGTCGACGCGGAAAGAAAGTGAGGTGGAGGTATAGCGAGTTGAAAGTTTTAATTCCACAGCTTTATGTCTAGATTTTAATGTTTTTAAAGTCAAGTTAAATTAGTTTAAGACGGTCAGGCTAGAGGAATAACTGAGAGGTTATTTTTTTATATTTAATTTGTCGCATTAAAAATACTAACATAAATGAAATTGGATTTTATTCAATAATTGAAACACGATGGATGGGACCGAGGCATATTATTATCTGACTTAACTAAACAAAACTGACTAAACTAATCTAAACTGACTTAATTAAAACGCTACTAATTCATGATCTACAATATTTCGATCGTTTTCAATCTGAACGAAACGGTACCTATTTGGTTTTAACACGGACTTTGTCAATCTTAATTGTTTATTTACACTGAGGTCTAATTTCTACGATTGTATTGTGTGAAAATTATGTATGGGATTTATTTGAATAACTTTAAATTACTGAATCGGTAATTCATTAGTTTATTGGTTTAATTATGCATTTTAATATAACAAGCAACCTGTCTTAAAACAGTCTTGAAATAAGAAACGTAATATCACGCCTGTAATCCCCGAAGAGGTAGGCGGAGGAATGTAGAACACTCCCATGTTCTACCTGTTACTTTTACGTCCCACTATGGAATAGGTGGTGAGCCTATTGCCATACACCGGGCACATGTCCAGACTCGGAGCCACAACTAAAAAAACCAAATTAAAAAAATTTAGTAGTACCCGACCTGGGAATCGAACCCAGGACCTCCCGATCGGCAGTCGCACTTGCAACCAACACGACCAACGAGACAGTTAATTAAAACAGTCTTGTAACAAATAATTTTAATTTTCTTCTCTTTGTGTATTGTTATCCATAAATAACAACTTTGAAAGAAATTGCTCGCTAGAACAATAAAATGGAAGTTATGAGACGCTTTTGGTTACAAGATATTTTTTTAATTTCCTCATGTTAGATCATTTATTCGTACTGCGCTTAACTGAGTTAAGTTTAGCACAAACGAGTACTGATTATGCAGTACTTCATTTTAATTTTAGCCGTTGCTTAACGTACCTTGATATTAAGTTATATGTTATCTACATTCACATATGTATATTCTTTGTGCTTAGTCATATTACTATTGAATATTGCACGAAAAAAAAAACAAAAAAAAAAACAAATAAAAAGTATTGCACGAGTATCTATATATACATATATACATACTTCAAGGAATTATGAAGCGGTTTCAGTCACGTATGTGTTTTCAGATAAGGTCAACTAGTTTCACACTTATTTTATTTATTTATTTTATATTATTTATTTAGAAAATTTACAGCTAGTACAAATAATAACAAACAAATAAGGTAACATAATGACAGCCATTTACAAGTTTTCGCCTTTATTTATCAGATGAGTGTCTTCATGAGTATCTGACTTAATAGAATTAATGTGAAATTGACTGCGTCATTAGTTTGCAGTTTGCAAGCACGACTGCCGTTCGATGGGCCCTGATTCAAATCCCGGGTTTGGTGCTGTTAGAGTTTATAACTTAGATTCTTTTGTACAAATTTTCTAGTAGTGGCTCGAAGTCCAGATATGTATCCGGTGCATAGTAATAGTCTCAGCGTTTATTCAATGGTGGGACGTAAACGTAACTGGTGAAACGTGGGAATGCTCTACACTCCTCTGCCTACCTCTTCAGGGGTTACAGACGTGATGTTATATTACAGTGATATCTTAACTGAAAACGAAATGATTGAGAATACATCTATTAACGTCAACTAGTCCAGAGGCAGCGAATGAGTGAAGCTACAAAGTAAAACTCTGAAGTAACCAACTCTTTCATACCGATCTGTTATTCGTTAGCGAAACTCCAATGTCATTACACGGCGACTAATTAAAACGAATGCTTACTAAAATAAAACGCTACATACACCTCACGGGGTGGCTTTTAAGACACACCTCCAGTCCTCTAATTACCAGCAGTTCTCGGTCCGAGGCCACGTGGATCACTGTTTGACTTCACTTCACAACTCGAGCGGCCCCTCATTAAGAACCGCGGGAGGTTCGCGCGGAACGTGTGACCGGTATTTCTTATTCATTCGCATTTATAATTGTTATATAATTAAGAAGATAATTTTGTCTCATCATCAACATATTTATCTAACTGTTGGATAAGGGATTTCTTTTTGAATAAGAAGAGCCATGGCCGTACCCTACTTTGACTGGCAATTTGGTCCAGTGGCCAGTGAACCAAACTTACTGAGCCAGGGGTCGGGGGTTCGATCCTCACTCAGAAAAAATATACATGCGTTGAGCACCGGTGTTTGTTCTGTTATTGGATCATTAAATATGTTTAATGACTTGGGTTCTATTAGTTCGCATTTAAAAACGTAAATCTAAGAGGTAGACAGAGGAGTATAGAAAACCCCTCTCGTTTCACCAGTTACGTTAACGTTCAATTATGGAATAGGAGGTGAGTCTATTTCCATACATTAGGCACGCATCCAGTCTCCGAGCCACTACTAAAAAATCTAGTTTGTATTTAAAATTTTCTAATTCACGAGTTGGTCAGTAATAAACAAAAAAGATTCAGGTTCTGGTCCGCAGGGTGTGGTTGGGAATTAAATGTACATACATACATACATATGTTCACTCTAGGTCCAGGATCTAGATCCTAGTTCCAGGATTGTTCCACATGTTTATGGATGCCAGGAGTCACTTATTACCACTACTTAACTATAGATTTCTTTTCATAAATAATTAAACAGTATATTCTCTTTCATAAATTTTGTATGTATCATTAAAAAAGTTTTATGAAAAATGTATAGATATGGAAAAATGTATTAAAAAGACACACGTTTTATGGCTTTAATTAAAAACTGATTTTTATTATGCAAATATTTGAAGTATTATTAACAAAGTTTTTGAAATTAAGTCTACCCTTAAAGCTTTTGTAAACAGAACTAAAAGTCTCTTTTTACTGCATTCGAATTTCATGGTTAATGCCATTGGGCTATTGCGATCAATAAATTAAAATATATCCTTTAAGAAATCTATGAATGGTTTTAAATAGAAGGTGCGCTTTATTTATTTTATAAAAGCAACACGGACCAACATGTACTAAATTGTCTGAACGCCTCTGAATTGGTCGCAGTTGACCATAAACAGTTGCATCCAACTTAACACTGAATTATTGCAGAATTTTTCAGTATTCAATATTTATTCATATCAAATTTAATGCAACAGATAATCAGGCTTATACATACAATATTTTTTATTCATACATACATATATACATATGTATATATTAACAAGCCTACTTCTTATGCGGTTATGCAGAAAGTAAAGTTTTCCGCCACCTACTCTCCTGACATCGTATTTCTCCTTCATTCGTCTCTTCTATCCTCATCAAGGCTGTGTTGCATGCACGTATAAATTTCTAAACACACAGGTATGCTAATATATGAAAATAAGATGTTAAAAAATGTACTGAAGTTCATTGTCAGTAAACAACGGCCGGATAAAGTTTCGAGTAGTTCCGCTACCGGCAGACATGCCGAGCGTTCCCTTGTTAGTAGTCTTGCTCGATACAAATAAGGGATAGTTGTGGGAACTGTAATATATCGATATTCACTAAAGTCAGTTCACAAGTTGTCGAGAATCGATTTTTTATAAAATTTAAACTAGTTCCGCTACCGGCAAATATGTTAGTCGTTTTGCTCGATACAAATTGGGTACATTTGCGGGGACTGTAATATATTCAGCTATTATCATTCTAATACGAGACAGGCTACAAAAGTGTCAAAGTACTTTAGGTGTTTGGTATCGGATGTAAAAGTCTATGAGGTGAATTAAACATGAAAAATATGCGTATAAAAATAGGGCGTAAGAAAAGTTAAAATTTAATAAATAATCTAAAAGTTGAAGTGACACTGAAGAAGCTTTTAAAACGTAGTCATTACATAATCCTATGTATCCTATACTCAGTGTTTTCTGAAGGCGTGTGAAGTCTGTCAACCCGCTCTTGGCCAGCGTGGTGACTATGGCCTGAACCCTTTGATTCTGTAAGGGGGCCTGTGTTCCAACAGATGAACGATTTATGGGTCGGAAAGGAGTAGGTACTTAAAATTACTATCCATACACATTATTTACCAGTCACTATTTAATTGGCACTTACTGTTTACTTTATTTGTTTATTCATTTGGTAATCCAAGAGCGTTACGTACAATATTACACTGATAGGTCAACATTGTAATGAACAAGTTTTGGTAGTGAACAAGTATGTGTCTATGTGTGTGTATGTGTGCTGTTTTTGTGTGTGTGATTGTGTCAATGTGCGTATGTATTTATGTATCTGTGTGTTTGAGTGTGTGTTTATGTATGTGTACCTGTGTATGGGTGTAAACGGCCGATGTGCTTGCGTGCGTGTGCGTACATGCGTGTGTGTGTGTTTGTGTGTGTGTTATTGAATGTCATTTTTCAATAATTATAACAGGACACATTACGTTGATGCAATAAATAAATTTACATATTAAATAGTGAATTCACCCTGTATATACTGAGTCTTTATTAAATCTAAGCGTTGGCGTTGGTTAATAACGACATACTTTTGTAGCACTCCGAGAGAAGACGTGCTGAGAGTTGTTTCATTAGTACTCGAGCTGTAGATTCATCTTAAACATAAAGTAAAGGGGAACTGATTTTATCGATATTTTTAATTTATTGAGAGTTTATCTATATTTTCAATGATTGTGATAAAAATTTGGATACATTGGATAACGTAACATCATGCCTGTAATCCCCGCAGGGGTAGGCATAGGAATGTAGTACACTGCCACGTTTCACCAATTACGTTTACGTCCCGATATGGAATATGTGTTGAGCGTTGAATAAATAGTATCAAATATGAAGAGGAGTTTACAGAATCAAAAGATATATTAAAACAAAGTACATTTTTTGTACTCAATATTTTAGGTCACATAATATACTAAAATAAAACGAATAAGACTACAGGGGATATAGTTCGTGGATTTTAAAAAGTATTTGTTTAATTCTGCTATCGCTACTGCGCTATATTCAATAAGTAAAAAAGTATATTCATATCTTCACCTAAGTACTTCACGTGAGTACCAAATATCTATATTTTCACATACCTGTAATACTCGGCTCTTCTATATGTTCACTCAAGGTGCCATGTGTTATAAATAAAAATAAATTTTTGATAACAGTTCAAAGAGTAGGAGGCGACCGTACATACCACCGCGGTTATCTATATCCATTAGACTTGAATTTCTCTTTGGGACAGTCAGAAATACGTTGCTGTCTTTTAGGGCCACACCTACCGGAAAGCATGACCTCAAAGCGTACACATTCGTTTGAGTGTTAACATGCATTTACGACTGACTGATTTTAGGCTGTTCGAGAATAGGTATACTTGTACTGTATATTTCTAAAACACTGAAGTATTTTCTGTCAAAAGTGCTTAACATCTGACAAAAGTGTCGTTAGTGACATAAATGTCGAATCGTTAAATATGATTTTCAATTCAAGTAATGTAGATCGAAGGAAAGGGAATCTATTTCAAAAGCAATCGACATTTTTTATGATTACAGTTGGTTTGAAAGAATAAAGGTTTTAGCTGTAGAGAATTTTAAATTAATAAATATTTTGTCACATCCGCACACACGGCCTGTGCTAACATATCTTCATTTATCTGTTCAAATACACACCTATATGGACAATTTATAAAGGTAGTATATTTTTGGGCAAACCGTTTATCGATATGCTAAATATACTGAGGCTCGTATTAAATATGATTGTTAGTAAATAAGGACATTGTGTACTTTCGAGCACTGCTTCCACGAGTGTCGAGTGGAGTTGTCTCATTAGGACTCGAGTTTCGCATTCAGCATAAACAAGACATTATGTGTGATGGGGACGTGTGTTTATCGATAGATTTTAAAAATAAATATAATATTATTTTAATAAAAAGCTATATCGAATGATGATCATAAGACAAAATATTATATTTTGCTCACCCAATGTAAGTATCTGTTGAAAATGTTTTGTGTTCCATTTCAAAATGATAAAGGTTGAAAGCCACGCTGGCTAAATGCTTTTTGGTAAGCATTATATGCCTTAGAGAACAAAATGGGAGACTTTAAGATGTGCTCCTTATTTATTCTTCACTATGACAGAAAATAAATGACATTTAATCTTAAAATTCGTATAGTTTTGTAAAAATGAGTTACGACCCAGGATTTGAGCCCAAAACCCCCAGCGTCGGGAGCCGAATTCTAAATCACTAGACTTCACAATTCCTACATGTTTATGATAGTTAATTTCGGGCTTTATCATGACATTGCAATTCCTTGCCAGGCACTAAGCTAATATTTTATTATTGATCTGTAACACCTGTATAATGCAAGAATGGACATAATTCAAATATGACACAATTCGGTGGATCGCTCTCCATGTCCAATTTAAGTCCTAGCCTTAATTAGCTCTTATCTGTTAAGTTAATCTTAATGAGTTCCCCTGTTAGATTATATATCTATATAATATGTATTATAATAATTTTTCCTCGTTGGTCGTGTTGGTTGAAAGTGCGACTACCGAACGGGAGGTCCTATGTTCGATTCCCGGGTTGGGCACTACTAAATTTTCTAATTTAGATTTTCTAGTAGGGGCTCGGAGTGTCGATATGTGCTCGGTGTATGGCAATAGGCACACCACCTATTCCATAGTCGGATGTAAACGTAATTGGTGAAATGTGGGAGTGTTCTACATTCCTCTGCCTACCTCTTCGGGGATGACAGGCGTGATGTAACGTTAATATTTTATTAATCAACCAGGGTTGTTTGGGAGAGAATGGCACTAGGCATTAAGTACGCCCTTGTACCCCTTAGTTTAAAGTGTTACATAAGTAAAATAAATAAATAATTATTAATGTTACATAAATTAAACTACAAATTTGTTCAGTGTAAACTGAATCCAGAAGAATTTTTGAGTCAACCACCAATCAGTAGGTACAACCATTATATTCTGATATTCAAAACTTAAAACTGTAAAAATATAGTCATAACATTCTGACAATATGCGAAGTTACACCCCAAAGGAGATAAAATAACTCCGTGTACATGCTACACAGGTAGCTCAAACCCTGTTTCTCCCCCCTCCCCACCCTCTAGCCGCTTATTCTCTTGCTGATAGAATTACTATAGGAAGTGTAAAGCTTATAGCAACACATTGAACTCGACCTGCCTGCGCTCGTTAGATAAAAGTTACTTAAGTCGAATAAGAGCATAATAGTTTACAGCTTTCAATAAGATTTTTGTTTTAAAATGATATGAATATTTGCAAGTAGTTTGTAAAATATTAAATATTGAGGCAATGTAACTATGAAAATGATGAGACTATGAAAACAAAGATTTTTTATAGAGAAAACTCAATGATAGTCTAGTACTTTCGTTTTTAGACTCTTACTCCCGGAATAGTTGAACTCTCTGACTCTCTCTCTGACTTTATGATGTTTTGTACGATTTAAGATTACATAAAACTTGTATGATGCCTCGTTCGTCAAATGGTTGTGAGTGCGATTTTGACGATCGAGAGGGCTTGGATTTAGATTCCGGGTCGGTGCTATGGGGTTTTTCTAATAAGAATTTCTAGTAAACATGTTTAGTAGTGGCTCGGACTTGAATGAGTACCAAGAGTATGGCAATAGGCTATAGGCTATAGGTTACTCCATTGCGGGACTTAATATTAACAGGTGAAACGTGGGAGTGTACTAAACATCTCTGCCTAACTCTTCTGGGATTACAGACAATATTATGAGTATATTACACTATGTTCTTAACTAAGGTGCGAAACAAACAATATGTGAGAATATTACACTATATCGTATATTCTTATCTTAGGCGTGCGAAGTCTTTTAACCTTCACTTGGCCAGTTTGGTAGACCTTACCGTCTCTGTTTAATACAACCGTAGAACGATAAAATGGTTAATGATAATAAGCGTTTTACGGCCATTATAAAAATGACAGTAGGTACATGTTTCTACTTTTATCTGTTTATTTTTCTATCAATAATAATAATGTCTAGCTCGCCTGGCAATTTCCAAATAAACAGGACATCTATCAAACTTAGCGTTTTGATACCTAATGATAAATGACACTCGCTGTTCTATATAAATATCAATATTGAAGGATGAGATGGTAAACATGTTGGATGGTTTTTACATGATAACAACGACGGAGATAAGATATTATGCTTTATAATGTAAAACTATCATTATATGAAACAGCTGATATTTGTAGGTATATATGTATATGTATAAATATATGAAGACGAAATTTGTGAAAATCGGAGAGGAAATATTTATAGTCACTAAAATTCTTCGATAATTACATTTTGAAGAACGTAACAAACCCCGTCACGGGTGTAACATGTCCAATCATATAAGGTATCTAACCCCCTGAAGTTAATCATCGACGTCCACCGAACTAAATAAAAACTTGATATTACGAGTACCTTCATATGTACTTCACTACTGTTGATGTCCATTGCGCGAAGTCAGTATTACATTGGTAAATACGGATTAGACAATTAGTGGGTACGTTTAAAGACTGGGTGGTGCTTAACGATTGTTGTACAACGAACGGAAATTACTGCTTATTGTGTTCTCCGCAACACTATTCTTAAGCTCTACATATATACATATATGTCAAATAAACAACTGCTACAAAGAAGCGTTCCAATAACACTGGTTTCAGAAAACCAGTAGTATAAAATCTGGTAGTATAAAATCAGTTATAAGACTTTACACTCAATTCTATCTACATATATCTTGACATAAAGTCAAGGTTACATACTAAAGCTTATTACGCATTGAATGATTTTTTAAACTCCACAAAGGCTCGGTAATGATCAACCCTGCGTTAGATTTTTTCGTATTCCCATTTGTATTATTTATGTACACACAAAAGAAACTGCGAGCACGTGAGCATGGCCTGATAACGAGACGCTAACCCGTCATTGCTCATTTGCGCGCCAAAGTCGCATTGTTAATGATTTTGTTTTATAAATATGACATTATTATATAAATATGAGTTTGTTATAAATATTACTTTGTTATAAATGTTACTTTGTTATATAAATATTACTTTGTAATAAAACTATCACTTTGTTATACATATAAATGTGTATTTGCTATATAAATTTGAGTATGTTAAAATAATTAACATGTTATAAATGAGACTACCAAGAGCTTCTGCTTTTGTTTTTTCTTTGTCTACTTTTGTTTTTTCTTTGTCTACTTTTGTTTTTTCTTTGTCTACTATATTGTCAGTATGTATAAATTGTATGAAAACAATAATTTATACTTAATTCGTTCATGTTACATTACGTTATAATAATGACAATATAATTTTAATATTAATTAACTAGTCATATATTACAAGTTATAATGAAACAAAAAACCGATTTTGATTCGAATATATGTAGATGTATAACAAATTTATTCACGTTGCAAGTGCTTTACAACAATGAAGGGTCATAGTCAACGTATCATTTCATCATGCCAAGTCCGCTAAGCTATCAACTTCAAGTAAACATATCCATTAAGCCGGTGATGAATGAGCCGCTCTACTTTTTCGAACACAATCTGATGGGATGTGATGGGAGAAGGATAAGGGGTACGGCGAAACTTCAATAAGGATTAATTCATTAGAACACCGAAAACATCCCTGGGCCCGGAATATCACATTTTCAAATTACAGCGATCTTGTCTACCTAAGCATTAATGTTTTGAACACCTTTATATAAAAAAAACTTTGATAAAAGTATAGATTAAGTAGTTTATAATGTTTCTTTGACTCAAAGATATGATATTTTTGCTTCATAAGGCATATCCACTGGCATATCTTAAACTTGCAATTATCTGTGAAGAAGAACTAATTAAATTCGTCTACATCCCTAGTATTTATCACTAAAAAAAATGCAATGTACGTGTACATCTTTGAAGTACCTGCGCATTGAATCTTATGCTGTTTATGGTTATGTTTTAACCCTGTTCAGGACGTGAGTTTCCTGTGGCTAACAATCGAACAACAAAATGGAAATATCTATGGTGATTTAAATTATTCGCTTAGTATTAATTGATAACAGGTGAATGTGAATATGTGTTAGCACCACTAGCGTAGTTAGTGCATAACGTAATATCACGCCTATATTTCCTCGAAGGGGTAGCCAAATACATTGGTACAGTCCCACATTTCACCATTTATTTCATGCGTCCTAACAGTGAATAAGGTGCGACCTTATTGCCATATACCGAGCACAAATTAGAGTTTATTGAATAATATCTGTTCATGATGATGGTAAAATAATTTATTGCCTCAATGGGAACACAGAAAGGAAATAAAAGTACAGATTCAGAAAAAAACCCAAAAGAAAGTGGCTCAGCATTTGCTGAAATTAGATGGTAGTTTCAAACACTGCTGATTACCTGTCGCTACTGAAATAAAGTAGATTGTTTGCTGATAAGCTAATTCCTCTAATTCAAACATTTGACTTAACCCAAACACGGGTTGGTAAGTCGGTCGTACTGGTAAGTATGTTTTCCAACCAAACAACGTCTCTCACCGTTTATTTAATGTTAATACTCAAGTCCACGCTAAAGTCTCGTTAAAATGCAGGGACTCACGTAAAAAATCACTATCTATGGGTGTACCCGAAGGAGGGGGGCGAGGGGGGGGGAGCTGCCTCCCTCAACGCTGGATTTTGCGTGCTTACTAACCCGTTGTCGATGTTACACACCTTACAATACATTTCGATTTGCGATATTGTGTGTCGACTACTAAAAACAATGCGCTTCGTTCGCCCATTCCCAGTTACATTTAAAGGTTATTAGAAAAAATTGTCTATTGGAATGTATTGTGATATCGACTTTAGCGTGAGCAAAGCCGCGGGCAAAAGCTGGTACCTATTTCGTCTAGTTGGCTCTATGTAAAGTGTACGGCAAAACAAGCGAGGCGGACGCGGCTTTAAGAAATCAATCAAATTCAATCTGGTTGCCCCCTTGCGCCTTTTGTGTCAGGAACTTGTTCCCCCCTAGGTTAGAAACTGGGTACGCCCTTGTCACTATCACTAACCCATCTGAGTAATGACCAAGATTTGATCTACAGATTTAAAGGTAAATTTCAAATATTTGTATAAATGTTCGTTGGCTCTCTTTACTCAACCCTCTTTATTCTGAGAGGGGACCTATATTAAACAAGAATATTTAGATGGTTGACGATGATCACGATATAATATGGAGCAGTTTCCAAAACTGTGTTTCTACGAAGTTTTTACCTCTGTTTATTATGACATTAAAATTGCTTTGCTTTTAAATTTAGGCAAATGTTTTGATAAAGATTGTAACATATACAACAAATGGATAAACATAAAGGGTACGTGATAAGAAAATTACCAGATTCTTGTTACCACGTTCCTTTAAGGGTTGATTGATGGCGACTGCCTCAAGGCGTTAGCTTCGCCCTTTGTTACGTCCTTATTGCTATACAATAATGTACACTAACATAAACCTAAACTATTATATTAACTGAAATATTCTTGTGTTTATTGTCGCGACTCTTCGCTTACTGGGTAGGTAGGGAGTACCGAATGCGTCTCTGTTTTCAGCAGTTTTCAACAGTTTTCAGCAGTTTTCAACAGTTTTCAGCAGTTTTCAACAGTTTTCAGCAGTTTTCAGCAGTTTTCGTCTGCATTCATCACTATCGTCTCTCTTCATATCTGCAAACCAGTTTAGGAAACTTCAACTTCAACAGCCAGTATCTCACCCATAGTGTCGCTTATCTAACCGCCTCTTATCTCCCTGTATACTCGCGTGCATCCGCATTGTATGTTTTCATTGCCATTCTCTCATCTGCTATTCTTTCTACATGTCCAAACGATAAAACGCTCATGACAAGAATTGAAAGAAAATAAGACGAATAGTGACCATATTCTTATTACCATATAACATTCCCCATGGGTAATTAGTGGAGAAGTTCGCCTTTGATTATGACCTTTAATTAGCGTATGATAAATAATAAATCATAATTAGAATTTTAACTCTAGTATTTTGTATCATTGTTAATTACAATTACGTACAATTTCAAAGACATATAAATTCTACGTTAGGGGTGTCACTCGCGTAAATTTTTCAATAAACATTTTATTGCTGCAACCATTTCCAATGCCATTAATTTCCATTAACAAGCACAATTAAGTTGACAAGCCACTCCAATAGCTAAACCATGTTATAGCTATAGAGATGTGAATACTTTGGCACGACCGGCCGACAGTCCAATACTGTTCTCATTCCAGATAACAGCGGCGCAGATGAGTGCTTTCAATTAACCAAATTGTTGTCGGTCTCAACTAACCCCCGAATAGAAATCCTTGACAGTTTTGAGCGACACAAGCTTGAGTTAAAATAGAAGTGGCTTCGTATGTTAAGATTGAAATTATTTATTTTGTTATGCTTAAAATATGTCTCTCATAGCGAAAGTAGCCCCTGTTCAACAGTGGAACGATAAAAGAGTTGAAAAAAAGTCTTAAAATACCTGTTTTTTTATTATTTCTACTAATATAAATATTTTGGAGTGTTCTACATTCCTCTGCCTGCCTCTTCAGGGATGACAGGCGTGATGTTACGTATGTTACGTATAAATATTTTTGTATTTTCTTTTCTCTTTTTTGCTGCATTATTTTTCCAAATTCCCGTGTCACATAACCTGTCTGTTTGATTTGTAGAGTCGGCTCTATGAGTTTTATTTGACATTGCATGGTCATTATTATTTTAGTTTTATTCGATTCTAGCTGTTTATTAGATCGAGTTGCACTTTTTGAACACTTCTATTTGTTTCAAAATTTACAGTCAAGCATTTACAACCATAAACTATCTTAGTAAGCGTTGTTTGAAAAATTTATAATCGCGCATTGAATTTTAAAACAAAAGACCACTAACCTACATTTTCATGCAACCTACATAATTATCTAAGATAGATAGAAGTCCTGAAATGTTTCTGCAAAGTTTTGGATTGAAACGTAAATCCAGTTCATTCCAATATAAAGTAATCTTATATTCAATACACATGACCATTCTAGACGTTATTACATCTATGACCGAACGATCTCGATTAGAAAACTTTGGCACCTTTTGTATTATTATTTACAAATTGAAAGGCTTTATTTTAAGTACCTACAGTGCTACAATTACTTAAATGGTAGCAATAATCGGGGGCTGATAATAATATAACAATACCATATTGTCGCTACCTTTCTCGATTCTTGTTTAAACGAGGCCGTAAGTATTATAAGGGTGAAGTAATAATAATAATGAAAGGCATGTAATAATAACCATTACGGGCGTGAAATAATAACCGTTGCCAACCTGAAATAATAAAATAATAATAATTACATTTGTGAAATAATAACCATTACAGGCTTGAAAAAATAATACAAAATATGTATAAAGTTAAATAGCACTTGGATGTAAACGGATTTGGAACGTCTGTATTATAGATCGTTAATAGTATTTTAAACTTCTAGCATATTAAAATCCTAGTCATTTTACCGCACTTGATTCTCGTGTGTGAAAATCCTTAAATCTTGTAGGTTTAAATATTACTGGACTGCCTACATTATTTAAAATGTTTGGCTGGGACTAAGAGGGGATGGCCACTTAATTTCTTGAAGTTTTTGATAGTCCCCTGGAAATTTTCTTTGTTTTATTATGAGAATATACGTTAACAAAAGAAAAACGCTCCTCAAGATTTGGTACGAGCGGTCACCTCGCCAAGGACGGAACGTCCTGTGTTGTAGCACTACGCCCGTAGCGCAGTACGACTATCTTTCCAGCGTTACAGCGCTTCACGTTCAACGAGTTGACTCGCTAGCCGCTTAATTAAGGCAATAAAAACGTCAATTAAAAGTTCCACTAAAACCTCTTCTTTTGAAAGAAAGAACCGAGTCATACTCACAAATTAACTCACTTTACCTTTCTTTTCACTGTTTCTTATTACTTTTCTTTCGAAACTCTTTCAGCGTATACGAGTGTTGAAAACGCTTTCATTTTTAAATAAGTTATGGCTTAAGTTATATTGCTTGTCTGAACTTAAACGTTTCGAGGTGTTGGGTATTACGAGTGTTTTTCTTATACCACAATATTGGGTTTCGTATTTTGTAGGTCAATAATATAATGCTTGTTCCGCTGCAATAACTAGTTGCCTAAAGTTCGGACCGATGACACTAGCTTCTAATGAATCTATGAATATCATTTTTTGCAAGCTTTTGCATGAATCACACCGAAAGGAGTCAATTTCACTACCTTCTGAGCTCTTATTATTCTGAACAGAACCCTAGTTACACGTATTTCAACAAGCCCATATTGATGCCTAGCATCCTCGTAAAATAAACTTATTTGGATAATACTCTATCTAGAGACGAGTGTACGTGAACACAAAATATCAGTTGTTAAAAAATAGAGACATTCTCTTTATATAAAATTTCATTTCAGCAAAATCACGTCTAATAATGTTGTAATAAGAATGTTTTTGGCTTACTAGTACCTTCCTGTGATAACTCATCAGCTTTTCTGCAAATCCACCTATGAACTCTATGATACATTGGAGTCGTAGTATTTGCTGGAAAAGAACGAAATTAAGTACTAAGTAAGTTATTGTAACTCATAGTTAAATGAGTTAAATAAGCAATAAATTAATTAAAATACTGCTGATGGTACACGTTTTAACTTTAACTTTGACTTAAAATATGGATTTTATTGAGACAAAACTGCTATTTTCGAACAAAGTGTGCAGACAGTAGGTACATAAAACTTAAATAAATATTTAAATATTAAATAGGACAGATTAAACGTAAATTCGTTTACCAGGGGGTAAAAATTGCTTGTTCATTATTTCAACCCTCTACAGACGGGTCCGGGTTATACAAGCCCGATAAAGGATGTTACTATAACATATGGAGGTCAGGATTGCAATGTGACTCCAGGGACATGCGGTATGGAATTTGGGTTAACAATATTCTTTTTATTTATGTATAAATACATTTATGTTAAAATATGACCGCTGGTAGAATTGGGAGTAATATCAAAAAATAATATTATATTGTCTACTATATGCATATTTTATTATTATTACATATTTGATATTATATATCGACATTGACTGCCTCGTTGGTCTAGTAGTTTCAAGCGCCACTGCCGATCGAGAGGTACTGAGTACAAATCCGGACTCGGCACTGTAGGATTTTTGTAACTGAAATGTCTAGTTAATATTTTTGGTAGTGGCTAGGTATCTGAATTTGTGCCTGGTGTATGACAATAGGCTCACCACCATTGGGACCTAAACGTAATTGGTAAAACATGGTAGTGTACTACAATCTTCTGCCTACCTCTTTGAGAATTACAGGCGTGTTGTTACGTTTAGTATTAAATAATTGATTGGTATTAAACGCGCAAGCGAACAAACTAAACATATGATCACATATGTTCACGTGTAAGTTTATTCACTATCAATATGATATGTTGATTCTAGCGCCATCAAGCCTTTACGAGTTTAATGCGACATAAATACGAATATCTAATAAATACTCTACAATCTTAATCTGCAACTGTAAATAATATCTGTCTTCTTCCCACTCCTATTTCATATGTAATTCTATCTCTCTCGTTTCACAACGGTGTCGTAGATTCAATGCTCGGTAGCTCACCTCGACCAACAAATAAGCTTATCTAGACAACGATGTAATGCCGCCAATATATTGGGCTCCCGTCCACGTGGCTGCCATGCAGTGAAGTTTTTTCTATTGAATCTCATTGTATTGTATTTCATTGTATTGTATTTCATTGTATTGTATTTCATTGTATTGTATTTCATTGTATTGTATTTCATTGTGTATTTTTTTATTGTAAAAAATGTAAGCAAGATTATAATGCGAAACATATTATGTATAAACAGCTGTATTATTCATGATATATCGTCATAATCATCAGATCTTTTGTCCTACCACGGTTGGTCAAAGTTTCCTACGCTGGCCAATAGTCAGCTGGCATACATCACACACTTTAAAGAACGTTATGGTGAAATTTAGCGTGTGTAAGTTTCCTCGTGACATTTTCTTTCGTAGACTGCCTCGTTAGTCGTGTTGGTTGCAAGCGCGACTACCTGGATTCAAATCTCGGGTCGGGCACTACTGGATTTTTCTAACTTAAATTGTCTAGTAGTGGTTCGCAGTGTGGAAAAGTACCCGGTGCATGGCAATAGGCTCGCCACCTATTCCATAGTGGAACGTAAATGTAACTCGTGAAACGTGGGAGTGTTCCACATTCCTATGTCCTTTGCTTCGGGGATTACAGGCGTGATGTTACGTTAGTTATATCTAGTGATATTTATTCTCAAATATGCGTTTAACAGGCACAGCTAAATGCCCTGGCTATCTGTCGGCAGCAGCGTAGGCGGTGCGCGAAGCTGTGCCCTACGATCGCCATCCCACATGCCCAGCGTGGGGTTTATAGGCACAATAACTCCCCACGAGGGGCCTATGTTCAATAGGCTCGATGATCATGCAATTAATTTAATAAAGTGTGGGCGCGTGCCAATATCCAACTTCAAACGAATTAGTGGTAATGTCTGAAGAAATTGATATAATTTTCTAAGGTTTTTTCAAAAGCCGCTTTACATGTGCTCTCTTAAACAAAAGTATTATAACCCATCATAACAACAAATTTTAATCTGTTTTTTTTTATAAAGCTTTGTGCGTATAAACAAACGTATAAAGTATCCGACAGGGGATGTTACCCTGAGTTATAGAGGGTCGAGCTGCTGTTACCCCCGGCATATCAGGAATTATTGGGTAGTTTATGTTTTAACAACCCCGTAAATACTTTCGGAACAAAACAGTTTGTTGAATTATCAAATAATAAAGGTTAAACAACTAGGTGTGATGGGTTCACATCCTGAAACACATTCAGTTTTTTTACTTAATTAAGTGCATTGTAAAGATTTCTTGCTGTAACAGTCAAGTAAAACATCGTGAGGAAACCTGCTCGAACGCACTCTGAGAAACTTTTATGTTCTCCAAGAATTATTATCCATATTATTCATGAATTTGTCTTTCAGTGCAAAAGAGTTGCACATATGAACTGTAACACCATGCGTGTAACCCCTGAAGAGGTAGGCAGATGTGTGTAGTACTCTCCCGCGTTTCACTAGAAACGTAACAACGTAACATCACGCCTGTAATCCCCGAAGAGGTAGGCAGAGGAATGTAGAACACTCCCACGTTTCACCAGT
>DWDV01000215.1:0-19198 GCA_018245615.1 Mimoniades ocyalus | reverse complement strand
CGTTAAATCAAATCATTTTTTTGGTGTATAAACAGAGGTTTAGTATTAAAGTACTACAAAAAAATTAAGTTCGCTTTATTCCACTTAACGAGATATTCCAAATTTTTAGAATTTACACTAACAGTATTAAATCACAAAAACGATATTAATTACAAATTATAATATTGCATTGCAATGTTGATTTCTTACTTGACGCTTTACAAAGAGCATAATAATCCACCCTAGTTCAAGCAAAACCACTTCATGGTTCAATGTCGTTGGAGTCAACATTTCAAAACTTCTGGTAATAGCCTTGCGCATAGTTTGAGATTGTTATAATAATTATAACCAAGGCATGCTCACCAGGGACGTCGACCGCTGCGTCTTGTTGAGGTCATGCTGACTGCGGCTGCGCTCCTCACCGGCGTCGGAGAACTGGCCCGACTTGCGCGAACTGTAACAAATACACCAATGGGCCTTTTCGTTCTTTCACATCCAGATCCTGGCTAGGTTTGATTCTCACGGAGCCCACGAGTGGCATACTGTTTCTGACTAAATCTAAATTATATTAACTAGGCCTGGACGACTCACTGTGGGATACCTGCCGTACAATTGTTACAACTTTGGGTCGATGTTCTGTGTTCTAATAGATTTTTATAACACACGCACATTAATAAGCAGTACTACGATTGCTTAATTTAAAGAATAAATTTATAATTGAAATAAAGCAAGCCGTTAGAACACTTACAGTAAGTTAAAAAGCCCCATTCGCCTGTTATTATTATGACAACGACCAAAATTTGAACACATCCAACATGGCAAGCTTCAATGCTGAAACAATCAAAGAGTAATTTATTATATTATATCATCGGGCCAGGACAGCTACAGGGTGGACAGAGAGTGCCGGGTGTCAAATATTTGTTCTTATAAACTTGACGTTCTTCTTCTACATATGCCACTATCTTCCTACGCGCTTTCAAACACGTAATGCAGTGTCGGAGAATTCTGAATCCTCCATCAACCAGCACCTAACTTATTTGGTTAAGGGTATTTGAAACAAAAACAGTTGTACAAAGTTTTATTTTATTTTTATTTTTGTACGGCGTCTACTTTTCCCGATTTATACATATAATCTGGAATTATTCAAGACAAGAGTGAACAGGCACTTCCTAGGCTAGCGTGCAACATCTTACGCTGCGCCTCGCTTTCCATCAGGTGGGATAGCAGTCAAACGCGAGCCTATTGTTAAATAAAAAACACTAATATCGCTATATTCACACATTGCTAAATGAAAATGGACACAATACGTACTAGAAATCCACGTAAAACAATTCTAAAAATGTGATTCCTTTCTGTAACCGGTGTGACGGCCTTCTGACGTAGAAAGAGTGTAATTTGATAGCGACAGTGTTACAATTGAGCAATAACCCGGTTGGGGAAACCTTGAGACACTGCCTCGGATGTTGCTACAACAGACACGTGTCATGTTACAGCCGCGCGTTGGTGCAAGTGTCGCTCTGTTTACTAATAGCAAGTATCTGCAAGGCGGCACTGAGCGGCGCGCGACACGCCTCGCGTTACGTTACGTTGTTCTGACGAAAAATACGTGTACCTAATTATTGAGCCATAAGCTGTTATCATTCATTGCTACTTTTGGAGAAAGGGACTTCACTTGGTTCTTTAGAATTCAAAAAATCTGGAATGGGTAAAATTAAATAAACACATAATGAAAAAATGAAATTTTAGAATGATCTCGTTGTAGTATTCGACGAATTGCGTAATGAAACAGACCAATACAGTGAAATTTATAATCACTATTATATCATTATGCTAGATTCCTCACGGGGTGGGCAAGGAGCATCGTGTTAGATATCTTTAACATTACAGACCTGACACTTCTTCCAACAATTCTTACTGAAAATAAGCTTAAACTTGCGTGGACTTGGGACTAACAGCAATTGTTTTGTTAATAGTTACAATTTACAATACGATTACTTCAATAATTTTTGTGCACAGACAAATAACGTAATAATAGAGTAATCTCGCATTACGCACATTAAATACGAGCTCCGTTGAAGGTCAGTTACGTTTATATAGCAGCGCGTGGTGAATTATAATAAGCTTCGTAAATTGCTCGCTCATAAATAATTGGAAACAAATGATAAGAGGAAAGCTTGTAAAATTATGAAAGCCATGGAACCAAAGGATTAAATAATTTTATTCACGATTATTTCAAATATAGAATTTTATTTACGTATAACATGTACGTAGGTACATTTCGTTCGGATTTTTCCGTAGTTAAGATTCTTTTCTGTTTAATAATAACAATTACCTATTAAACGTTTAGTTGGTTCAATACTACACAAAAAACGACTTTTTACGTAAAGATTAAACGAGCTGGCTACACGCATAGCTCCTGCCAACTAATGTCCGCCGAGCTACAACAGAGCTCTAGCGCTCTTAGCGTCAGTTAGTAGATCTTGTATTAGATGTAATTAGTAACATTCAATTACCGGTTGCGGATTAAGTCAGTATTTATGCAATTATCTTATTATCTTATAGTAGTTTAAATAAGACAGGTTATTGCAAGTCGTCACAAATGCTTCGCTACTCCTGAACACTGAGGTGGTTGCTTGTACTATACACGTTGACCGTTAACGGTACTGTTGAAGCGGAATAAGACTGTTCTGAAACAATATACCTAAATATGCGTAGAGGAGGTACCGACCCAGGCGATCGGTAGGTACCTATTTATGTTCCACTGCCGACTGCCTCTCGACTCGTCTAATTTCAGCTCGTCTCTATTGAGCTGTCATTTGGAATTACTTACACGTTCATGAGTCTCTGTCATGTGAAAAATCGGTTAGCTTATTACGTTGTCGGTATTAGAACTGTCAGAAGTGTGTGAGAGCGGCCTGCGCGTAGGCAGAATGTTGACGCACATCAGGTCTGTGAGAATAGAGATATTTTTCATGCGGTGCTCGCTGCCTACCCCGTAACAAACCTGGCGTGACCATATTGTTAATAATATTAAAATTGTCGTTGCACAACGTTATGAGCGGAAATTGTCATAAACGTGAAGGATTGGGATTGGGAGCAATTTTGTACTCGTATGACGTAAGGATCTCAGCTACTGTTGCAAATAGTGTTACAGCTGTTTTCGTGGCTGTTCCCATTACCCATACTCTCTAATAATCAAGTTTTTTACTTCACACTATAATGAACGAATTGCGCCAGCCAGTAATATTCAAAATACTAAGTTAGGCGCCAGTCGCTTGACTAGCCCACGCTCGCCCGCGTAATACCAATTTAGCATTCCGCATTCGAGTTGCCACCCATCCAGCGATTCCGGCGTCTTTGCACCAGCGCCACTGCGCCCACTGAACCAGTCCTCTACACGAATCAACCGCTATACATAAACATGCCGGTTCACGTTGTTGTTATTTAAGCATTACACTCAATTAGTTGATAGATCAACCGTTCAGCATTAGTTGATAAATGCATCGCTAAAGCATTCCACTTTATTTATTTATTTCACAGGTGTAGTACAAGATATCACAATTATAATGAACTTGCAAAACGTACAATACGCATGTATGTACGTACAATACAGTGAATTGACATTGACTAAGGAAGGCCTTTATTCAAGATGTAATGATAATGGCAAGTACCTGGCGAGCTTGCGGTGTCCGCGGCGGCCTCCGCTGATCATGGACAAGGTGCTCATCACCGCCGACATGGCGCTCCGCTCCCGCGCGCATCACCCCTGCAACCAGAATATGTTTTCTACTCACAACATTATAATTACATCCCGTCACATGCGTACAAATGAACCAACGCATGATACACCACCGACAAACGGGTTATTATTAATGTTATTATCATACATTTTCGGACAGAGTGGCACAAGCACTGTAACCTTATTGGAATGTGAAAGCCTTAGCGCTTTCGCATATAGGCATATATATTTCTTATATATTTCTTAGCGAGCACCCACATAATATTGTTGTGTGACAATATGACGCACATGTAATTAAACATTTACGATATAAGGTATCGTCTACAACTTTTATTGTTCCATGGTGACACGTGCGAGCGGCCTTGGTGACATTTGCGTTCAATTTGTTATTGAACACTTGGAATTTTGACGTGTACCACCCAATAATAGGCACTTCGCTTTGATCTCGGCAAGCCAATGATGTCATACAAAATATTTTAAATATGGTATCGAACGTAAATCGACACCGCTACTCTACACCGGCATAAATATCAGTGTTCCGACACGTATCGAATTTGTCGTGGAGTAACTGATATTGTATCAACCCAAATATTTATAAGGAAAATCTAACAATATAGGTTTCCATCGTGATTTCAGGTTTCTGTCACAAATTGTTTTCAAATAAAACAAATTGCGAGGAAATTAACCGCGTTGGGTAACTACGTACCGATGACATTCACAAATCCATAAAGCATTTGACTGCTTCGGTAGTCGAGTAATTGCAAGCGCAACTGTCAATTGAGAGGTCCTGTGTTCAAATCCTAGGTCGGGTACAATGGGATTTTTTCCTACTAATGTTTTTTAATATAATTTCTGATAGTGGCTCGAAGTCTGAATTTATTCCCGTTGTGTGGCAAAAAACTTACCACTTACTCCTAGAGGGACGTAAACGTAACTGGCGATATTTAAGACTGTACACTCCTCTGCCTACCTCTTCGAGGTTTAAAGGTTGTTGCGTTGGAAGACAGAAAGTAAAGATATGCCTCTATCTATCTTTATAGATCTGATGATCTTCATGTAGATAGCTTTCAGCCAATCCAATAGGTATCAGATATGATGATATAATGATCATAATAAAACATCGAAGTTAAGTCAACAATCTGTGATCGCCCACAGCTGATTACTGGCCGACACCCGCACACCGCAATCTGAATTCACATACTATCACATTTCGACAGTAAGTCATGTCCTTGTGCCGCAGTAAAGTAGGCGGGGCCTAATTTATAACAATCAACAATCATATTAAAATATGCAAGAGACGGTGGGCCGCGGGCAGCGCAGCGTATCGTTGTGCACCAACCTAACAAGAGGAAGGCAGGACACCAAAAATTGGCATACAACAGTAATTATCTCATAGATACGTCCTTGTATAGAAAGCAAGAGGGGCCGCAGCGTCCCATCCAATCATCACATTATTAATCGTGAACATCATAAATGGACGCCAATAAAAGCCATCGCCTTCCCACCAGGCAGGCCGTTTGCTGTCCATAAAGTCGTTAATGGACTGTTAGATGCTAAAATGTTTATTATTTTATGAATATGTATGTTATTGTTGGTCTCTGTATGGCTCAACATAAATTAATGAGCAATCAAATAATTTGTACCGTAAAAAATTTTGTTCAACCAATCGTAAACAAAACACTTTGAAATTTACATAATCCTCTGTTATGGCAACAGGTTTCTCAGCCAACTTGTAGGTCGATAAACCAATTAAGACATTATAAATAAGCACACAAAATATCGATATTGTCTGTACGGGTGTCGTGCCGAACGGACTGCGCCACGATTTTTTATTTTATTAAGTGTTGATAAAATTCTACGAATATTTTAAGAAATTTATTCGGTTTTAAAAGAGCAATATGTCATCGGGTCACGCTTAAGTTTTCTACTTTCTTTTTTTCACGTTGTTTAAATTAATATGCTTTTATGCAAAAGCACCAGAAACTTAATGTGAATTTCATGAGTCTGATTGTGAAAAGAATAATCTAAATTTAAGTCTAACGACATGTTCTACATAAAGTTTTGGAAATTAAAAAGGAATAATCCTAACAGAGAAAGTTATTTTGTTGCAATTAAACATAAATAATTTTTTCCGGCCCTTCAGACTGCTTAAAGCTTAGCCGAAAACTATACATGAGACTTGTTAATTCGAGGTACAGGTATATTATATATACTCATAGCTCGTTTTCAAACAGACGGGCTCGGAGAGCGGAGCACACTTTGATAGTATTTAAAATTAAATTTTTGCATATTTCAATAATAGTCCACTTTTACATTTCAATGTTTTGTGACGGCGCTCGAGCATCTTCTTACCATAAAATATTAGAAATGCAAAAAAGATTTTATTGAAATGTATTATTTTAAATGAGATCAATATTTAGTTTACACCCAGTGCCGGTATGTTTAAAGGAACCCTTGTCTTGGAACATGGTGTTGTCTTGGACCTTGTCTTGTCTTGGACCTTGGAAGGTATATTTGTACTCGTGTAATAGTATTTTAATATTTTGGAGACATTTACGTGGCGGCGAGTCGGGTCGCGTTGTAGAGTATTTACACGATATGCGGCGAATCAGCAATACAATTAGTTATGCAACATTCGGTTCTGGTAATTACATAAATTGTGTAATTGCTTGCGAAACCTTGGCTCCACCGCGCACGCTATTCTCTGACTCAACAAATGTTGTTAAAACAATACTGTAATTTAATATACAGAAAAATAAAAATATTCAGACAATAGTAATTAACTATATAATTATACATCATAGTTTACTAAAAATATTGACTAAACTAAGCGATATGTGTGCTTCAACTAATTTACAAACATATGTATTTAGGTACTTTTTTTATGTTTATTTATGCATACGTATAGCATTAAATAAAAGTTCAGTAACATACAATCACTCCAAGTACCGTATGTTGTGTTGATCGTATTTTAAAAAGAGATTTTTGATGAGATCCATAAGCACTGGTGGGATACTCTCATTTATTATCAGGCTGTCTCGCTAACTGGACATAGGCCTTCCCTAAAGAGGTCTTTGCTCCTAGTGCGAACGTTAAGCATGCGGGTCAGTAATACTCTTACAGCTTAAGAGTTTAAGTTTTTTGCCTGCAAAGTGTGTAGCATTTAGGGTTATAATGTAAGCATATACTCGTATTACAACAAGAATAATATGTACACATATATTTTAAAACAACAACAACTGACTGAGATTATCTTTAGCATTCCATACTAAGCGTTAGTTACCCTGTAATATAAGGCACGGGAGACCATTTGATGGGCAGTAATAGCTTCGAGCACGGGTTGCAGAACAGCTATTAGCGACGGAGCTGTACCTAACAATGACGTTAGTTGAAATACACGCTTGGCGCACAGTTACTAATTCACGATTTGTTCAACAGTTCCTTCAGGATATGAAAATGTAAAGATGCGAAAGAAGTCTGCCAGGACCGTAGCTGGCGGAAGTCCTTAGTGTCTGACTATTTCTGTGGGATTATGTGAGCCGTGCTCTGAGATCCTCAACCCATCGTATACCCCTCGTGGGGATTGTAGGAAAAAAGCCCTTAGAAAAGGTCTATGTCCAGCAATGGACTTAGGCTGATGATGATGTTTACGATAGAGAGAAGACATGCCATGCCTCGGCTCACCTCGTTCTCTTTAGGTACAGACTTCATAGAAACCATTGCAACTTGTAATTGTAAATATATTGAAAATTTTAGACCCAAAATATTATTTAAGAATGTTTGACTTAGGATATTCTTTTTTTATGTTTGCAAAAATTTTCTACGTGAAACTGCTAAGTAAAGATCTCTTTGGCACCTGCGGTGCGCCTGGAGTGTTCTCCATCACGCCGCCTCAGTGCGGTTTGAAGGACGTCGGTGAGGGTCAGTGGGGGTCATCAAACAGGTTAATGCTCAACCAGAGTCTTGAATACTATTAAACACGCCCTTAAGATTTAACAATTTTTACTTTACCACGCCAACGAAATTAGCCTACTTAACGTGCTCTGTGAAGCATAGGTCCGCTCATGGAACCATTACCCATTTGAGTTCCGCCAGCTTCTGACTTTGCATTCGCAACCTCCTTAAAACTATACAAATTTTTATCCTATTCTGTTCAAAACAAAGTAAGTATGTATGTATTATTTCGAGGTTAAACCATTAACTTGACCAATAACCGTACGATTAGTGGGTGCTTAGACGCACCCTGCGACGTCTTTAGCGAGCCGCCAACACCCGGCGGCCGTGAGCGCCCGCGCGGACGCGTCGCATCAATCATCGCCCGCGTACCTACACGTAGCACAAACCTTCGCCCATCGCTAAACCGGTGTGAATCACTCGCCTTGCGCTTCCCAAGCTGTGTCGTAATTATTATCGTAACTTTGTGGAGGCTATTAGAATATTAACATCATTTTATCCATATAAATTTCTATTGAAGATAATATAAGGTTTACAAAAAGAAATTGATCGTGAAAGTAAAAGCTGACTGGATATTTTAAAAGAAACATGCGGAGGAATAAATTGTATCCGCGCCACAAGCTCAGTGACGCGAGGTGTCGAGCGAGTCGGAGTATTCAACGCGTCATGCTGACGAGCCCCTGGGATGGATGGCCTGCCGCCGGCCTCCACATGCCATAATTATACCTGAGACGGCTTAGCTCTACACTAAAAGCTTGTCTATATATTACAGAATAGTATATCCATTTAAGAATTTTCACTGTAAACAATCTCTGTTTTACTTTCATAATGACTGTTTAGGACTGTCCCGTTAGTCCAATAGGTTCTGTCCCCACGCAGCACGAGGACCTATTTGTGTGAAATGCTCAAATAATTGTTCTGTGTTCGGGTGTGTAAACGTATCTATATATGTACATTTATATGTATAATGTCTAATTCATGAGCCGTCTAGTTATCGTATGACGGACTTTGCCAACTTTGGTATATGATGGCCTTGTACAGAAATGTCCCAAGATATTTATTATTATTATAATAGACATACTTGTAACAGTCGTAGTAACATGTCGTTAGATACTGTTCACCTTACGGTTGGGCGTTTATTAACGTGACATGTTAATGAATTTGTGCCAAGAATTGTTTTATGAATATAAAACAACGTACAGGTCGGTACGGGTAGAGATATTGGGCCACCCGGGGCTCCTGCCTACCCCGTACGGGAGCTGACGTTACGATATAAAATGATTTTAACTTGTTTCTTTATTACAATTTCGCTTTTCCATTTATACTCAGATTTCAATATGTCTTGAGTATTAAAAATTTGCGCCAAAAATTTGCACAAACGTCTAAATTTGTTATTGTAACTATCAACCGATCGGAAATCGAACCGGAATATTAGCACCATGTAATAATGTGTCAAATCGATGTCTACAGTAGCTTCGCTTAGCCCATTATAGTACGCTGGATCGCCTGCTTTAATAGTCGGCAGATGACGCTAAGAAAGCTCATATCTTATCCGGCCGGATGGCATAATGGCGCGTGGAACGAAACTGTATAACATAATTACAGCGCGGTGGACGGCGGCGGCTAGTGGAGAGCGTTGCCATTTGTTTTTCACAAGCAAGCCTATTGTTGTTCTTTTGAACATTATTATGTGATAATGCATTGTAGGCTGAACGTGTGTGTTCCGGGGGGTGTAATGTGGGCTTCTTGCTGTCATGTTCTTTACGGTGATATTATGATATGTGGCTCGAGCATCTCTTTGAGGCGCAGCCGCCGCGCCACGTTTTACTTTACCGCTACCTCGAAATGTACGGCGACAATGAACAGATGCCGTGGCACCTCTCTTTATATGGTTACCTGTAATTGTCACCTGGAACGAACCATATAATTTTGAGCTATTTAGCAAAAAAATATCGAAAGCGCTGACATATAACAACGGGTAAATTTATTCCGATTTTCACAACCACGTAAGATATTTAACGTTTGTTCGTTAATTTGTATTGCGTATTCTGAAATTCTTTGAAGCCGCCCAACGGTCACGTGGAGCAGGTCGAAGCAACAATGCGACAAGTTCCCACGTCGAGACACGACCCCCAAAGAATCCATAAAGTCATCGCCAAACCACACTTTCCGTTCAAACAACGAGATCACACGCGAGCACCGCATCGGCAGAGATTAAACACGGACTTGTATTTCTTTCTGTACAGTTGACGATTGTACACCCACCCACGGCTGCGGGCTCACGTGTAACAATGAAAGTCAAGAACGAAATCCAATAAACGGCATGTGTGTGTATTAAGAGAATGATGAACGTACAAGAACAACGTGAGCGCTCTAAAGACAGAGAGTGTATTTGGAAATTGATGTTGTATACGGACCTCGTAAAGAACTTGATATACTCACATCATATAACTGGACCCCTGACATTTATCAAACAATTTTCGTTCATTAACGGTAGCTACTACTGTAGCACTTTGAAGTACAATACTTTTGTAACATCTCTCCTCATGTATACGAAACGTCCACCATAAATCGTAATGGCAACATTTAATGAAAGGCCAGTGTCGTAATCTCGTAAGTACCGAGACCATCAAAGTTTGCGTCACACTCGTAAATCATATCCCATGTCGGGAGCGCTATGTTTTGCTGGCAATAAATGCATTATTAATATCATTCAGCTGTCTGTTGGTGATTTATTAGTTTGTGGATCCGATGTCAATAAATGTCGAGTGTAGGTAATCGACTGTAATAACATGAAATTGTGGACTAGCTACACAAATACACGTCAGGTCTGTAAATCTGCATATCGAGCTACATTCGGAATGATCGAAAGATCATAAGAACCTTCGCTCCCGATGAAGGTGCTTCGACCGCAGTCGTTTTTCATTACTTTATTGTTGATTATAACTTGGTGACAGTCCGTTGAAATTTTCTAAATTATATTTTGTATGAATTATTTCGTGCTGCTTTTTCACATTTTTGTTAACAAAGTACATTTTATCATCACTTACAACTTTAATTACATTTATCTGTTCTTTTTATTACTTTATTTACCTATGTTTCGTACTTCATAACCAGTATCTACATGTGTATTAACATTCGCGATAAATAAATAAACACCTTGTATAACAGTGCAAGAACAGAAAAAACGCATTGGAATTTTAAAGGTAACTACGTAGTCATGTAATAAAATATCATTTCATACTGATGAAAGGCTACATCTGCCACAGTCTTTAACATAGCAGTTTATAGCGAATATATTAAAATTCTCCGCGCAGACCACAATATTTACCCGCACAGACAAGTTTCGGTATCAATAGCGGTAAGCTGCAACAGACATCACAATATCAGCAGCGCTGAAGGCAATTGAGAGGAGCGGGAGATGTGTTTAACATAAGAACGTGACTCGGTACGGAGCCGGAGTGGCTACGGGCGACGCGACGCGGACACGCTGCGGGGGAGACAGCCGGAACTATGAGTATGTAGTTTGCGTACATGCAAGTTCTGGTCTACAAATGTACACTAGCAGCATATCATTATTTCTACATGGTTTTTTAGATTTATGACGTCGTCGTCGGATTTACGTCTGTTGGAATATTCATCTACTCGTAGCATATAAACATCACTATAATTATTAAACTAACATTAAGAGTGTAAATGTTAAAATCGCAGTAATTATTGAAATATACATCTTATGATTGATAATTAAGGTGTAACTGTGGGCAATTTTCAGAATAATATGACTTACAACCACAAGTGACTAATACTTCACAGTATGTATTGTCGAATTAAGTTCTATCTGTGCGGCGAGCACATTGCCATGACGACACCGTGACACGTCCGGGCCGCAGCGGCCGGCGGCAACAGCAGCGCGACGCTATCTGCGCACGAGTGATCTATCGACAGGAAACTCCGACGGATCGATTCCGATGATAATCGCGTCTCGTGGGGAAGTCGTCGTGCGAAATGCTCGCTATAACGCATCCGTTCAGCATCAACTTTCTTATGACCGTCCCAGAATACCGATATCCAGTATAACAATCAATATACGAAATACATAGAGTCCAGTACACAATATTATTGCGTACATATAATAATCTTATTGCTGTCGACCTCAACCATTGCAAGGAAATTATGTAATAGATACGAAAAAGTAAGAAGGTTCGACTCTCAAATCATAGCACTAAATACCTGCTCCAATAAGCGTGTGTGTGTGTCCATTACATTACGTGCGTTTGGACACAATATGTATGTATCTGCTTGTGAATGTATTTTACCTACATAAACACTAATGTCAATTTTCGTCTAATTTAATACTGTATTTAATTACACAAAAGGTACATTTTAGCAACATTTGTAGCATTGATACAAGAATGTAAAACGTTAAAGTGAGGACTATGTAAGTTCGTATACTAACAAATAATTGGCAGATACTTTGGTTCCGCGGTGTTATTGCAACTTTTATCCTTAATGATCAGTCCTGAGACGGTCCGCCACCAAAAAGTATCCAACGACAATGAGAGCCATTAAATGTGGAACTGCCGACGGCGTTGCGCTGTGTGCTGGAGTCACGAAATGATACCGGCGGGAACCGGTCCCGGCACCCGCTGAACCTTTACGACTTTTTAGCCTTTTCGTGCTCTTCCGCGACCTTTGAGAAATGCAATGTTCACATTGAACAAGATTATTTTATGCGCCTAAAGCTCTAACCTCATACGTACTACTTATTTGTACTCGGTACAATACAGAAGTACGAGGGAAAAGTGTGATATGTCTTTGATTTACGTCTTAAATTCGCAGAAGTTCCAGTTTAAAAAAATAAACGTATATAAAAGAAAGTTTAGAATTTTTCTAAATATATTGAAGTCAAACTTTGTTTATTTTTTGTATACACACTATTCAATATGTCCTCCGCCCTCGATAGATGTCGCCACATGTACTACGATATGAAATGTATTTTTTTTTCTAAACTCGCTTCATTTTATTTCTGCAATTCCAACAAATGAAACCAACTGAGACAGCGTCGTGAGCACCGCTGGCGTCACATAATCAAGGTGCGCTCTAACTTAGAATTATTCCTGCTTGGATTTAATTAGTTCCACAGCCAATACATAATTCATAGATTAAGCGGACGCTGCAATTAGAAGCTGTAGATTGTTAGGCAGATGAAATGATAACGGGCTCTTGAATATATTTTATTGCGAGACAAACAGCCGCTGGCTCGTCTCGGCGATATCGCACTCGTCCGTGCGTTCTATTGCTAGAAATGTTACAAAGTCGCACGTATTTTTTTTTTACATTGTAATTATGACTCATACTGATTGTTATCTTTTTCTTCGGTTCTGCTCTTTCGATCGAAGTTGTGCAATTCCATTAATTAAATGTTTAAATATACAATGTAAACTTTATTGTAGAAAGGCGAGGTGAAAACTCTTGCCAGTACCAAATCATTGACCTGAGCGAGAATATTGTAAAAAAAGAGAAAAAGTTATTAAATTCATAAAATAAATAAATGAGACTGCATCAAATGAAGCAGTATGTCTGTATCCCTTATCATGCAATACTAAGCGCGCACGGGACTTCCTTATTGCAATATTGTGTTCATCCCACACGTTCCCGATAACTATCCTGTCCTCTTCGTCTCACACCCATGTATAATATGAGCATTCACTGGTTGCTGTAAATACGGGTTATTATTTACAGTTAGTACAAAGGTGGTTTGGTTACGAAAATAGAAGAAACAAGTAATCAAAAGTTGACTAGAAATGTACGGCTACTGGCTATATCGTGCAAACATTAGTAAGATTGCCATCTAGGCCGTTTAGTTTTCTAAATTTTGCGATAAAAATTGATCTAGTGTACTTTACTACTATTTCAGTGTTATCAGCTGGTTTGACTATCCCATGTGTTTGCAGTATTATTTGCCATTCTCTACCAATCACCAATAGTAATAAGTTTGTATCATGCAATATGACTATCATTCGATTGAATCGGGGCCTCTCATCAAGCAAATTGTTAGATTGTAGAAGCTATTTATCACACAATGCCTGCAATGAAGGAAGTGCGCTTAAAAGGACAAGCTGCGCTGTCACGGCGTCAGACCGTAACAATTGAGTCTTTCAATTCTGGTTTTATATAGAATGTTCCCTTAAAGAAGCTGTCAGAAATATGTCCGTCTGTTTGACAAAAAAAATAAATACCTCTCACTTGCTACAACGGTGAAGAAAACTATCGTGGAAAATCCTGCGCACATTGGAGTTATCCATAATATCCTCTAAGGCGTGTGTACTCCGCCAACACGCACTCCGCCAATATGGCAAGCTAGATTATCCGGGTCTACTTTGAGATCCTACGTCTAAGAGTGAAACAATACAATTGCATTAACCATTAATGAAAATGTATTGTAAACATAAAAACGTTTATAAAAACAAATTTTGATTGACAAAGTTTCCTTATTTAGTCACCCAACCGACCCAAATAGCGCCTCTTTCTCATAAATCTACTTAGGAATGTCAGCTAGGTAGAGCTCACGTTTATTGAAAAGATTTTTTTTGTGTTATCGAATTAAACGTAGTTGGAATCGGGCGGTTGGCGTCGGCAAAAAATTGGCAACGTCAAAGTAATTCAATGGGCTCACTGCTGCTGGTAGAACGAAGGCATTTTACATTACCACAATTTGCGAGAACGGTATTGCTTGTTTGCATTCAACCCACAATTAATTCATTGACGTTCACATGGTGTGCAAACAAAGAGATATGTATTTGGCACTGGGTAATCTCATTATGGACCTGGCGTAATGGTAACAATAACAATTACGGGACAATCCTGTAATTTTTGTAACAATGTAAGTCGCAATTAAATTATATAATAATACCTAATTTTAGCCTCTTACTTTTCTCTTAAAACACCTACAGGCCCTTCCAAAAACAAGTCGTGTTTGAAACAAATAACAAAATGATATAAAAAAGATGATGTAGGTAGGAGCCATCTCGCCCGAAATTAACTAAATTATGCGTTCCACTCGAAAAATTTCGACTCGAACTCCTGCGTGAAATTTTAACGCTACAAAGAGTGGTGTTGCCATGTTATTTTTTTTACTTTAAAGAATTGTTATCGACGGTGAGTTTTTTGAACTGCACACTTATACATGTACTAGCAATGGGTATTTATAAATAAAAGCACTTACGTGTAGGCACTGCATATAAGAAAATTAAAATAGAATTCTTAAATTGTAACATTCCACGCCACTGTATAAGAATGCTTAAATAAAAAAAAACTTTGTCAGGTTCGATGGAAGTGAAACGATTTCCGCGAGTGAAAACTTATTTATATGTGTATGTATATGTATATAAGTATGTTAATGTTCATTATAGACACATTAGCAGCGTGTTAACAGCCAGCTATTGCGTGCGAAGTGCCGGCGCGCTCGTCCGCGGTTACATTTAAGTATTATTTCCGTAATATCACTTTCCAGCACCAATACATATGTCACTAGACAACTTTATCGATTTTTAATAGTCTCATAAGCGACATCTTCATAGACTTTTTAAAACACATTATTTAACTACTTAATTAACAATAACCTTTAATTATGTAATAATAAAAGTATTTAAAAAAATAATTAGGTACATACATGTAAATAATAATTTAACAGTAGTTGAGATGTCTTATTAAGCTTTTAACAATACTAACTACTCGTAAGCAATGTTTTTTAAAGAAAAAACAAACTATATTTAATTTTAAAGTAATATGGACAATTTGTTAAAATAATATGAAACGTAACATCACGCATGTAATCCCCGAAGTGGTAGGCAGAGGAATGTAGAACACTTCCACGTTTCACCAGTTACGTTTACGTCCCACTATGGAATAGGTGGTGACACTATTGCCATAAACCGGGCACATATCCAGGCTCCGAGCCACTACTATAAAATTTAAATCAGAAAAAATTTGTACTACCCGACCCGGGAATTGAACCTAGGATCTCCCGATCGGCAGTTGCACTTGCAACCAACACGACCAACGAGGCAGTCATAACATTTTTTTATATCATAACATAAAATAATATGTTAAGATATAACGATATTTTTTGTCATAATATAAAATAACATTTGTGGATTTATATGAGTTAGAGAATGAATCTCGCAACGTTTTATTTACTGCAAAATCTTAAAAAATCTCACGTAGTCACATTGTGCAACGAACAATGACTTTATCAATTAGGATTATAAAATCTTTACTAGCGAGTCGAAAATGAAGCACCCAAAAAGAGGTAATACCTAGAGGGGTGTAGCCTCTCTTCTAGGTCGTACTGAGTTAAGTAGACAACACCATCACTTCGAACGGGACGGAGTAAGAATACATTCCTGACCCCGTGTCAGGATACACAGTGTCATAAGAGGTGACAGGCCCGGCGTTGACTGATCGCGGTATGGCGCGGTCTGCCTAAGCACAGTCTAAAGTCCGGGCCGCCTACGAGCAGCAGCGTAAGCTATGCGAGAACTTTTGCACTGCGATTCCCAAATCGCATACCCAGCGTGGGGCCTATGGGCATGACCCCTGGGAGAGGCTCATGTCCAGCAGTGGATTGCAATAGGCTCATGATGATTAAAAAATAATTATTTTACAATGATAAATTTGATAACGTGTTTGTAAAAACATCACTGCATTAACTGCCTGTCACACTGGTGCAGGGTGCACCGACTGTTCAGTTGCGTTTATATTAGTTTATGTCAAGCGTGCGGCGGTCGCACTGTCGCAAAGGAGCAGTCGTTATTGTAGAATTGTGTTTTGAAGTCAACATTCATTTTATACACGAATTAAACCAGCTCGCCACCGGTGCATAACATAACGCTTTCTTTTTTTTACTTATTAAAGTTTGAAGGTATAATCATTGAATTCTGGTATGCTTATTATACGAGTATGTTATGTTAAATTAATTTAATTGAATTTATAATAAGTATTTCAGAATTACCTGAATTGCAAAAGTTAATGCATACCGGAGATGTATGATGCAATCATGTACATATATGTATATGACTTTTTTCATTTCGACTGACAGCGAATTTTTTAGTTTTGTGAGATGGCACAGTGAGTCCGACATTATAAGAGAAGCTAAAATTTATACGGAATATTACTTACTCGGTAAAGTCCTAAGAGAGTTAGGTGAATATATAAACGATACACAATATTCATCTAAGGAAATAGATCACATTCAAAAGTATGACGACCAGATTTGTTATAATAATAACTGCCTCGTGGGTCGGATGGTTACAAGCGCAACTGCTAATAGACAAGTCCTGGGTTCAATTCCCCAAGCGACTACTTTCGGATTTTTCTAATCCAGGATTTCTGGTAGTTAGTTTGGAATCTGAATTTGTTTCCGATATTCCATGCTGTGACGTAGAAATTAATGGGGAAAGGAACTGAAGGTGGATTGTGAGAGTGAAGTACCCTCCTGTGCCTACCCCTTCAGGGAACACAAATGTGAAGATAAAAAATTATAACGTATAAAAGATAATATACTTCAATATTATTGATGATTAAAACATCTAATTTTTACTTTATAGCCACAGGTAAATTGATATGCAAGAAGAGGGGCAACCATTGATATAGCTGCAAGCTTGTGTTTTATTTGCGAGTACAAAAGAAAGGCTTGTTGTGGGCGACGCGGCGACAGCGGGTCAGGAGATGGCGGGAACACATTTGCGTGCTCCACTATTTACTGCATCGAAAATATACGGTCCATAGTCGACAAAATTATTAATAAGGTAAATTGTTATATATTATAGAAAACGTCTTAAAATTAGTAAAATAATGTAAATAGCATATTTATCTGACCATAGATAATATTTTAAGGTGAATAGCTTGTTCAATAATAATATTTATTTAAGCTTAGCTTATAGTGATAGGTATTGGAGGATAGACAAGTACCTATCGATTACTGGAATTGCTTTTGGAAATATGAGCTGAGCCACAAAATGTGATGCAAAGTGACATGAAAGAAGCTCGTCAGCCTGCCACAGCAAACATATTTGCCAATCGAAGCTCTCTGCCTACCTCGTAAGGGACCTGGCGTGTACTTACAATTATAGAGGTAATGTTATAACTGTACAAAATCTCCGCAGTTCGACATCGAAGGCCCTTGAATACATTGTTGATACTGTTATAATCAGTGAGTACGGGCCCCGCTGAGGGTAATTGTGGCCAATGATCACCCGGAAACAGACGCCACTCGAGCTGCTAATGATACTGTTGTGTCGAGTCATTACCTTAGCACTTCTCTCCACAGAAATGGGGGTCAATAGAACTACAGGGCAGTTATACATATTTATATGAGATGTGTATACATATGTGTATGAGAGCGACGGGTGTCGAATGAGCACGTCAGATCTGTAAGGACTACGATATTTGTCACTCGGTGCTCTCCTCCTACTCTATAAGGGGTCTCGAGTAACGATATAAATGTGCGCTTAAGCCTGTAATACTCGAACAGACAGGCAGAGGATTGTAGTACATTCTGTCGTTTCACTAGTTACGTTATGCGTCCCATCGTGGCATAGGTGGTGAGCTTATTGGCATGCTCCGGGCACAAATCTAAATTACAATAATATAATAGTGCCCGACCCGGGAATAGAACTCAGGACCTCTCGATCGGCAGTGCAACCAACATGACCAACGAGGCAGTCAAAATATGCTACTTCAAATATCAACTACATATAATTGTCGAACACGAACTTTCGTGTCTTTCGATACATACATTGTAGTTGTTACTCATTTTTGTTCAACAACACAGGAAACATTCCACTGTTACATGCGTTGTAACAGCATTAAATAATAGTTATGTGCATCGTCGTACATATGTATGAGCAACATACACAATCGTTGTACACATAGCGACATTACATTGTTAATGTATCGTCCACACTGTTCCTAAGCACATAATTACGATAATAAACTTCACTGACTATTAATTCAAGGAAATAACTTTTTATCGAACATTCTAGCCTTTTACGACGAAGCGCACATAAAAGGGGATTGTCCGGAAAATTTCACCACCGATTTAGAAGCGATTCGAGCCTTTTAAAGCTTAATACGTGCTTAAGGGATCGGTAAAAACACTGAATACTCTTAAAGTATTTATCGTGACGTAGCGATGTACTCGTAGATTTATTAATTATACTGATTGAATTAAAAGGGTTCCAAGCTCCATCCTCGGAGCCCAAACCAACCTCGTCTGCCCGTAGTGCTCGTGCTACACAACAGACGAAGCCGTAGAGAACGGCTGGTCGCGGCGTGGCCTACTTAGGCCTAGTCCATGCCGCCAATGGCCCGCACGCCCAGCATGGAGACAATCCCGTGTCCAACAGTGGACCGAGACAGCCTGATGATGACGATGATAATCAACGATAGGGAGTGGTTGATAGCAGTGTCCCATACGGTTAATAACACATAAGTCTTGCCACTGTACATTGTAGGTTTAAACTA
>DWDV01000214.1:0-19240 GCA_018245615.1 Mimoniades ocyalus | reverse complement strand
TTGGTCGTGTTGGTTGCAAGTGCGACTGCCGAACGGGAGGTCCTGGGTTCGATTCCCGGGTCGGGCACTACTAAATATTTTAATTTAGATTTTCTAGTAGTGGCTTGGAGTCTGGATATGTGCCCGATATATGACAATAGGCTCACCACGTATTCTATGGTGGGACGTAATCGTAACTGGTGAATGTAAGTGTTCTACATTCCTTTGCCTATCCCTTGGGGGATGACAGGCGTGACGTTACGTTAAAGATATATTGTTGTAAGAATTGTGCCGGAAGACGAGCCCAACTGAACGCTCTATACCACAACAAACATCGGTAATAGAAAAGTTCTGTGCCATATTTACTTTCGCTGTACCTAAATGTAAGTTGATTTACGCGTGGCTCAAGTTATCGCCGATTCGTTGATTGCTTGAATTACGTACCTGCTTAATTCACCTGTGTTGTTACAGGACAGCTCGCATAGTTTCGGACCTATGCGAGATCGAAAAGTACGGTAGAGCTGACATATAACTTAATAATGTATGTACACATATACACATGTGTACATAGAGACTGACACAAATACAGATTTGTCAATTCCACTAAATGTATCTGTTATAACGAAATAGTTTATATAACGAGTTTTATGGGTTATGAAAAGAGCATATGTATACTTGTATCTGGTAAGTAAATCTGTTGTCTAAAAGAATTTAACTATTCAGTTATTCTAAGAAATTTTCTGTATCTGTTTAATTTGATTATTGTACTGAGTTCGATTGCCCGCTCGGGTATTAATGGATTTTCGGTACGGCAATGAGCTCACCCCGTATTCCATAGTGTGGATTTTCGGTACGGCAATGAGCTCACTCCCTATTCCATAGTGTGGATTTTCGGTACAGCAATGAGCTCACTCCCTATTCCATAGTGTGGATTTTCGGTACGGCAATGAGCTCACTCCCTATTTCATAGTGTGGATTTTCGGTACGGAAATGAGCCCACCCCCTATTCCATGGTGGGACGTAAATGTTACTGTTGAAACGTTGGAGTGTACTACACTCTTCTGCTTTGCTCTTCTCCGGGGATTGCAGGAGAGATGTTACGATTTATGTTAATTTATTATTTGACTCCCTGCAAGTAAGCAAAGTATAAATTAAAATGTCCCATAAATTACCAATATTATATGTATATTTTATGTACTTGTTACATGATATGATTCCAGTTGTTGATTGAAGATATAATAAAAATTAATGAAACTTACGTATGTAACGAAAACGTAACCTAACATCACGCCTCTAATCCACGAAGGGGTAGGCAGAGGAGTGTACGTAACGTACTGTCTATAAACGTTGATTCAATGCTGTAGATGTGCGAAACTAAACAATAATATAATTTTGTGACATTATCATAGTAAGTAAAAACTAGGACGCTCTAAAATTCTTATTTCTTGAGCCACACACAAGTATCGCCGGTGGAAGCAAAATTCCGAGCCGCGGCGATCTATCAATGTCGGTGAAAATTCCGAAATTCCGAGCAATCGATAACGACCGGCGACTGGAATTTAACGATTAGTAAATTACAAGTTGTGTTATTAAAAATTCTCTCCAATAAAATGATTTACTTGTATATACACATTTAAACTTTTTACAGCTACACATACAGATAGCAAAATAAGGCGATGAATAAGAAGCCCGTAAGTTCTGTGAGGCTAGGTATAAGAGTATTTGCCATGCGGCGCTTATTGCCTACTCCGTAAGGGCTTTCGTGTAACGACATAATAATTATTATAATACATAAACTGTCATTACGCCCAAAAAGAACGTAACGTCACGACTGTAATTCGCTAAGAGATTGGCAGACGAGTGTAGTCCAATTCCGTGTTTCGCCAGTTATGTTTACGTCCCATTTTAGGATATGTGGTGAGCCTTTTGCTATTCACTGGGCATAAATCCAGACTCAGTGCCACTATTAGCCATTTTATGTTAAAAAAAAAAGAACAGTATCCGACCGGGGTATTGAACCGAGGAAATCTCGCTCAGTAATAACACTCGCAAATACTACACTAATGTTGTGGTCACAATTATAATGAACAATAATATTATAATAATAATACTTTTATTGAAATTAGAATTTTATCAAACAACCAAATAATTACATTCGTATAGAAAATTAATACTTCCGGCTGTTTAATTGGAATCCAAAACGAAATCGTACCTAGTCCTGTATTCGCTTATTCGCTAAATTCGGTGAAGTTATTTCAGGCTTAGAAATAAATTCGACTATACTACTAAATCGAAATAAATTCGACTATAAATACTTTTCCCATTTCAATGTCATTTTGTCATTTATTCAATTTAGGAGTATTGAACGAGATATTTTCTTAAAACCGGAGTTATTATTGAACACTGACTTAAAACTGCCACTTTATCAGTAGCAGGTATAATTAGACAGAGTCCGAAAGGATGAATTAATCTTCGCGATTACAAGTAATTAATATAATATTTATTATTAATAAATTATCTTCATAATTTATAATCGTTAAAATTATTAATAATATATATATAGTCTTATTTATTATTAATAATTATACTCCGATATTAGAATGTGAAAGTAACTTTTACACTAATGCTTCTTTTTCTCCGTCTATTTTCTTGTCTTTCTCAAATGGAACACGAACGCTACAACAAATCGTGTTAAGATCATCTCGCTGACGAACTTGAGTACCTATGTAGGTGTATCTTACGCCCCCTTTACTTACGAAAGTAAACGAATCACATCCTTTAGTTTTGGTTACATCAATTAATTTATTATTACTCAGATAAATATCACCGAATATCGTTTAATTTGTTCATTTACATTGTTCTGTTTTTGTAACTGACAAGAATTAAATCAACATAGAGGTGGAATTAATTTTCAATCTAACCTCCTAGTAGACCTTAAAGCAGAAATATTATAATTATACGGTTTTTCCACTGAAGATACGAAATTGTGCCGAATGAAGTAAGTAAATGAGGGGTGGTAAAAATGTAAGAACAAGTATTCAGTATACTCGAAGCGGCGGCTTAGCTACATCCATTTCTAACCCCGAGCATTTGTCTTTAAAATAAGTCATGTTTTGGTTTGAAGGATGTGATTTTGAGATGCACGTGTATAGCAGAGGCGGAGGTCTCAGAACTCAAGGGTAGTTGAGCGTCTGTCACCAACTTCTAATATGACGAAGTAGAATCCATCGTCTTAGAAATTAGTCTTAAAAAAAAGTCCAGTTGTTATTGGTTAGTTACTAACTAACGAACTAACTAACTGACTGAACAAATGTACATGATACAAGGTGTATTGATATTGTTTTGCAGTATCATATAGAAATATTTAAAAACTGTCTTATTAGCGACTAATACATAGTGGACAAACTGACTAACAGTCGTATTCCTACCGTCCTATCAAGTATGTATATGTTACAACATCCGACCATCGATTTCAGTTTGATATTGATATTGTATGATAAAATGCGCCGTATTAAATGTCACTTGAAACTTATACATATCTGTAGATATCAATAGTAATCCGTGCGTAATTTTGTTATATGAAAAAAAATTTCAACGATAATCTCAATTAGCGAGGCAATCCGTAAATCCATTTTCCGTTACGAAAGGCCAAATTTGTTTTTCCTTAACATTAAAACGAGAGATAACGGACTATTACTGAAGCTGGGGATACTATCAGTTCAAGTTTAGGCCGGATAACGTACCATTACGCCTGTAATTCCCGTAGAGGTCGGCAGAGGAGTGTAGAGCACTGCCATATTTCAGCTGCTATGTTTATGCCCACTATAGAATAGATTGTCAGTCTATTGCCATACACCGGACACAAATCCAGACTACGGGCTTCTACAAGAAATTACGAGTTACAAATATTCAATAAGTACTCGATCCTGGGATCGAACCCAGAACCTCTCGACCAATGGTCACAATCGCAACTACTCTACTAACGAGGCAGTGACTATCATTGTATGTATATGAAATAAAAGCTTTTCAAAGACAATTTAATTCTGGAATACTTCATCGTGTCCAGTTTCAGCCGACAAGAATGGTCGTCCTAGTAAAGGTACATTTGGAAGCGAGCGGTAAAGCGTTATCTCTCTCTCTGTTTTAAGAATATTTGAATGTTTAATTTGATGGCGGGTTGTTCAGTCGGAATCACTATGCATATTATAATTTTAAATTATGCGACTGTTGCTTCAGTGAATTTTGATTTATGATAGAAGCATTCATTTCAGTATAACAAGCAGTCATAGCATAGTGGTTGTAGTTCCAGCATCCACCTCGGGAGTCCGGTATTCGATTGCTTGAAATGCATGTCTGACTTACTCGTATTGATGTAAGAGTGGGTTTGTAAGACTTAATATTATTGCCTCGTTAGTCGAGTGATTGCAAAGTGCGACTACCGACCTCTTGGTCCTGAGATCATGAAACATTGTGATGAACCTCGCGAATCAAAGCGAAGGCTTAATTTTTTTCATTCTAAACAAAAATCTGAGTTGGCATTGATTTCTTTTTGTAGAAATACACGTATCATTTTGCCTGTCTTCTATATACTATTAGAATTCAATACGCCTTTGTACTTACAGGAATTTTTTAAGTTTCTCAATGCTTCACATGATCGTACTTCGCCTTCAACTGAGAACTTTATACAACCCTTCCAGCTCAGCTACACTTTAGGGTAAATAGTTTTATGTTGCAATTAAAAGTCTTCGGAATCATTTATCACTTTCAATCACCCGGGCTAAGACAATCGACTTGTTTAAACGACCGCTTTCGGTCGACTATTAAATCACACTGATAAGAGTATTTTACATTTTAAAATAGTTTATATTTCTAATTATCTCATGTCTATTTACATCAACATTATACATAATTGACAGATGTATTTTATATTTTGTTGCTTCTCCTCTTTCTGTGTATGTATTATATAGCATGTATATATTTACTCGAAAGGACATTAAGCTATTTCTTTTATCACATTCTCTGTCATTGTATTACTGACATCTAATCTATCTGTCTACCTTTTCAAAGATTCCACATGACATCGCTTTTTTTACATCGACTTGAATCTTGCCTGTTAGAAATCGCTTTGAGCAATAAAACCTCCTTTTGTGTATTCGGTAGCATTTGTTTTGTATGCTATATTGCTTTATAATTTATGGTATACAATAACGATTAATTGTAGATGATGGTGTTGGCAAATGGTAGCTAATAACAGATCTGTAGTGTCAGTACTAATATATATCACGCAATTAGATTATTAGTACTAATGGATAATACGATTATTGTGTTGACCGTCATTAGTGTACCTGAGACCTGGTGTCTAGAAATACAGATCCTAAGTTTAGTTTAGGCACCAATCCCCAAACTTCAAAATGTCTGTCAAATGTACCTACTATAAAATAATTGCATTAATACGTGAAATATGTAACCAAGTGTAAAATAAAATAAATTATTGGTTAGAATACGATTATTCTGTTATGCTGAATATGCTGAATGTACTACCTCGTTGGTCGTGTAGGTTACAAGTGCAACTGCCGATCGGGAGATCCTGGGTTCAATTCCCGGGTCGGGCATTACTAACTTTTTTATAATTTACATTTTCTAGTAGTGGCTTGGAGTCCTGATACGTGCCTGGTGTATGGCAATAGGCTCCCCACCTATTCCATAGTGGGACGTAAACGTAACTTGTGAAACGTGGGAGTGTTTTACATTCCTCTGCCTACCTCTTCGGGGATTACAGGCGTGAGGTTACATATGCTGTATATAAAAGTGTATAATAATGTAATTAATGTCGGTCCACGAACAATCTCGACAGGTATTTTCGAAAGTATATATTTTGCGGTGTTAAAGAAAAGAATTTCTCCCAGAATCCGGCGCAAACAATCGAGCCTAAAAACAAAATGGTGGCGTTCGAACGATGAATATTTTAATTTCCGGTATTAAGAAAATACGGAATTGCTTTAATAACATTTGCCTTTCTCTTATTCAATTTGAGATAGAGCTTTTCTTTTTTCGCGAAAAAATATTACAACATTTCGCATAGCAAGATAATGCCACGTCTTTGTGAGGTAACGTTTTTATTGATAGGAAAAATTCCGCTTTGAACTGGGGCACGAAGCGAGGTTTTCCGACTTAGATTTAACTCCTTAAATATCGACCGCTTCAATAACAGACATAGCGCCATTGATAGACTTGAACATCTCAGAAACGGGAGAAATCATAGACTAAATTTAAACCTAGAATCTGACTCTGAATGCGGTGACGTAGCATTCTGATAATTAACGTTCAGATGAATGGGTGCGCTTAGTTTCAATCCTATTCCAAGGCCAGTGAATGATGTCACGTACTTTAAATCTATTTTAAGTCAGGTGCAAAAAACTATGGGGACCAATGACAACTTAACATCAAGGGGAACTACTTAACCTTCAATAGCATGATATATGTATGTATGGTATGGTATATTTTTGGTGACCGTTACATGGGAGTTTGTTTTTTCGACAATTCGACATTTTACTATTACCATGGCCATAATAGCTTTTGGTACACATAAAATATTTTTATATATAAGACTGCCCTGTTGGTCGTGTTGGTTGCAAGTGCGACTGCCGAATTTTTATAACTTAGATGGTGGTGACTCAAAGTCTGGATACGTGCCCGATGTATGACACTAGTCTCACCACCTATTCCATTGTGGGACGTAGACGTAAGTAATGAACCGTGGGAATGTACTCAACTAATCTGCCTAACCTTTTGAGGATTACAGGCGTGATGTATATTTTAGTACAGAAGATACATTTAAAAATGTATTGGACACAGATTTATGTTGTTATGAAAGTTACATTCTGAAGTAAATCATTAAAAATATAGGAACAATGTATTCAAAAAGGTAGTACAATAGTCCTAATATCTGCACACCACTGCCTTTGGGGAGTAGGCGAAGTACATTGTGAATCAAATAACTATTTTCAGCATGGTATATATGGTATATTTTATTCTATTCAAGATTAGTACTGTTTCGTGACCGCGGGGTCTGAAAACTTGAACACGATAGCGAAAAGTCGTTGGATTCATAAGGACCAGGACAAAGTAAGATAGACCAGGGGACATAGTTGGCTCTGTAACAGCTTAAAATAGCTTTTGTACCAAATGCAATGATACAAGTACTAAACAGTAGACAAAAATTCAACAATCTCTACATTTTGCTGTTGTTTGGTAGTTACGGTAGATTATTTATTATGTTAATCTTATATTAATTATTCTATTCTTATGGTAGCGTAGTATAAATTGTTTCATCGTTATTAAAAATGCAAACAATCTTTCTAAATTTCAAAAAATATTAGGAAAAAGCAAATATGTATACACAAATATATTTACTCATTTTTTTCTTTATATACGTGTGTATGGTAGCTATTATGATTTGATTTGAGATAAAAAGAATCATAGATAAAGTTGGTTCCGACATTATAAAAGTAGAACAGAACTTTCATTGAAAACAAGTAGTGTGTGCTTCCGTGGCGCGAACTCGAAAGACTGACTCTACTTGCAACTACGTCAGGCGTAGACCTCTACGTAGAGACCAAGCGCGCAGTTTTCACATTAAATTTATTTCATTAGTTCTCGTAGTCACTACGGCTATACACGGAAAGTTTTTATTGATTTATATTATTGAAATTACTACTTATTTTAAGACATTGCGTGTAAAAAGGAATTTCTAAATTTCATTAGTGGGTAGGCAGAGGACACAAAGTGCTTAGTGTCTCTATCGTCAAAGCCATCATGAGCTTTCTGCTACATTAATCACTATCACCAAATAACCATAAATATGTATCATAATCAACATTTGAATTCAAAAATAAAGTTTTATTAAAACTATGAATTCACATTTTGAAAGTGCTTAATAAAGCTTTTCTAGAGTTATGTAGATCTTTATGACAAAGTTAGTTTTATGTAGAGTTCGTCTTTTGATTCATTTAAAGTTTAAATATCTAGTTTTAAGTTCCTTAATATATCAAATGTTAGTGAAATATTACAATTTTTGAAATGTTGAAAAGTACGTCAGGAGGACCTAATTTATTCGAATGTAAAATAAATAATTAAAAAAATCGTCGAAAAATAGTAGGTTAATAATAATGTACGAGTATTAACAAAAGAATACATAATGATTTGAATATAAAATAACAGTTGAATGGTTTTTTCTTGATCTAAATTATTGTTGCATACATATAAATTTGGTTTCAGTATTCTTCAACGTAACATCACGCCAGTTAGCCCCGAAAGGGTAGGCAGAGGAGTGTAGTGCACTCACAAGTTTCACCAGTTACATACACCGGGCACATGTCCAAATTTCGAGCCACTACTAGAAAATCTAAATTATTTCTAATATAAATTTAATTATTTATTTAATTTTGTTCTATAAATGCAGTGCCAAAGTGTAGGCATATGTATTATGATGACTTTATATAAATAGTTAAACAATTCGTAAGTAATATAAAACAAATTTTGTACCACTTAGACATTCTGTATACAAAGTTTCTGTAAGCCTTAATACTAGTGACGCAGTTGAAGGTAGAGTTTGTCTTGTGATCCGCGCAACGGAACTGCGGTGTCCTTGTTTCCAATCAAAAGTTTAAAGTTTTAGTTTACTAAGCAGCTATTTCTTTGGCGTCCTTTATATTAAATGAATACAGTCTATTTAAAAATAAATGAAACCAAGAGTACTTTAATTTTATACTTGAAGTGTTCTATTAAGCAGAACACCGTATATTTGGTAAATCTGTTTAACAAGATGAACTAGCTCAATGCGACATTTTGACTTTAAGCAGTAACATATTAAAACAAAAATGTAACATCACGCCTGTAATCCCCGAAAAGGTAGACAGAGGACTGTAGAACACGTTTCACCAGCTACTTTTAAGTCCCACGATGGAATAGGTGGTGAGCCTATTGCCATATACCGAGCACATATCCAGAATCCAAACCACTACTAGAAAATCTAAATTAGAAAATTTAGTAGTGCCCGACCCGGAAATCGAACCTAGGACCTCCCGTTGGGCAGTCGAACTTGCAACCAACACGAGGCAGTGAATATAATAATTTAATTAATACTTAATTACATTAAGGCAGTAGTTTCTTGGAGGAGACTCGTTTCCGATTGTTTAACGATAAATGTTGAAATATTAATGATAGTTATTAATCCTTGGGTTAGTGGTTACAAGCGAGACTGTTGATCGTGATACTCTGGGCTTTATCCTCATGTCGGGTACTAACGAGTTTTTTAACTTGAAATTCCTGGTACTACCTCGGGGTCAGAACTTGTGCTCGTTTATTGCAATAGACTCACCACCTATTCCATGGTGGGACGTATAACCTAACTTTCGAAACTTAGAAACTTTGGAAGTGTACTACACTCCTCTGCTTACCTCTTTGGGAGGAAACAAGCGTAAAATTACTATTTTAATATTAAATGGAAGAAGAAGTAACTTCACGCCTGTAATCCCCGAAGAGGTAGGCAGAGGAATGTAGAACACTCCCACGTTTCACCAGTTATTTTTAAGTCCCACGATGGAATAGGTGGTGAGCCTATTGCCAATATTAAATGGACCTAATATTAATTGTAAAACATTCATTTGTGCTATAATAAAATTTGTATCGTGATTATGAAGCAATTTAGGATTAATAGAAGAAAGAGAGAGAGAGAGAGCAATATTGAGTTTTTATAAACTATTCCTTAGTCAATTGACAAAATAAAATCTGCATCAACTGGTGCTTTGAAAACTAGAGTGAGCTCTACGTGGATTTTACTTTCGAATATCAGTTCGCAACTTGTTTCCCATCTGGAGTCAGCACCGGACTGTTTGACTTCGAAACTTCCACTTCGTAGAGTCAATAGCGGCTCTATTCTCGTCCGTAGAATGACTATAATTGTCAGTACAATGTTTTTGTACGAAGCAGTTTGCTATTCATATATTGAAAATGAACACCTATAAAGCTCTCCCGTTTTTCTAACTAAGAATTCCTAGTAGTAGCTCGGAGTCTGGATTTTTGCTTGGTATGTGGCAATAGGCTTAGCCTCTATTCTGAGGTTTGACGAAGAAGATAACGGTTGGGAGTGTACTATATTCAAATGCTTACCCTTCCGTTATACAAACGTAGGAATTGTAGCATACTTAGAACTTGTAGGAATTCTAACGCATTTTGTAGGAATAATTATATTGAATATAAAGTTACACATTCCGACTGATTGCTTAATATTTTTTATACTTATTTCAGTTTAATGCGTTAAGTTTCTGTATATTTTTTTGTCTCAAATGGACATTACCAATTTATAAAAATATAGAATCATAAAACGAATGCAATTCTTATAAATCATATTTACAATATCAACAAAAGCAAACATTTTATAACATTAACTAGGAAAACCGTTATCCCTTGTACAGAAAAGCAAAAGGCTACAAACAAATGAAAAAGAGCAAAGTGAAAAAAGAGTCGTCTCATCGCGAACCAGCGATTTCTTTCAGACAGCTCGAGCGGGTGTAGTTAATAAAATTGAAAAAAACATTGAAAGTGCTCATAAATTAAAGAACAAGACTGAATAAATTATAATAAATCTACCACAATATTGTTAATGAGAGCAATTAATATTGGGAAAGACAAAGCTAGTGAAAACTCTATACTTATACTACTATTAGAATAGAACAAAGTCAGATTACATGGGCTGTACGAGTTACCACATCGTACACGGTAAAATTATACATATTATTGACGCTGCAATTTGACTGCGCCTATGTATGTACATATGTATTGCGCACACATACTCATTACTTAGAATAAGCATTTTACATAATAAATGTTAGTGTCAAAACTGCACTCGTTGGGTTTGGTTAACTTTACCGCCTTTACCCCATCCTCGAAAACTGTACACACACCACACAGTTTTTTTTGGTCCTTCGAGCCGGATGAACTTACAGTTATTCGACCAAGCAACACGGTTCGGTCGAATCTGAAGGAAATAGAGAAACAAGCGGTTTCGGTCCTTCATAAAACGCTTTCGCGCCGCGTACGGTTGAGCGTTTCGGTGATCTACGGTCACATCGTGGACAGTTGGGACATACGGTCTGGAACTCAGACTTTGAAACAGTGATAACTTAAACTGTTCAAATATATATTGTGCGCGCGGACTATCAGTGCTTCACTGCTGGCTGGCTGGAAGACGCAAACTCCTCGCGAGACAACGGCATCGAACGTCATCAGCGGTGAACAATTCTTTAAGTGTAAACAACGCCTATCAAGTAAGGTCTTGCACTGCTATTAACATTATGGAGAAGTTATTAGAAAACCAAAGTTCCATATTAGAATCGATCAAACAAACTGAGAGAAATTTCAATAAGGACTCTGCTAGTAGGAAAACTCGCGAGTACTTGAATGAAAGACTCAATAAGTTGGATAGGCTCTGGGCAGACTTTAGATTTAATAACGAGAAATTAGCCGTCTATGAGGATATTAATTGTCCTTATTTTGCCGACAATCAATTTCAGAAGGCAAAGGCATACTTCGATTCTGTACGTAACAAAATAGAGTTCTTTACAATAGGTGAAACACTAGATAATGCAGATAAAACTGAACTCCCTGGTCCATCTAAAAGAACACAAAGTTTACAACCAGCTCCCCGTATTCCATCAGCATCTACAACTCAACATACCGGGCAAGCTGTAGAACTTCTTTCTTTACAACGCACCAATTTTAGAGCTTTTAAACGGTTAGTGGCCGGCATAAATGTAGAACAAATCTCTGATAAGTGGGAATTGGAAGATGAGTTAAAGAATGTCCAAAGTAGATGGAAGGCCATCGATTCTTTACACTTGCAAATCGATAACTTATTACAAGGGTCGGATTCTGACTATGATGATGAATTTTATTATTACGAAAATTCATATAAGTCCATTAAAAGGAAACTTAATTATAAGTTAGCTTCTACAGCACATTTACAACAGTCAACGCCGCAGTTGGAGATTCCTATTTTTACTGGGAAGTACACGCAATGGCCTACCTTTTACGATCTTTTTTGTGAGACCATTCATAACAACAACTTACTAACTAAATGTCAAAAAATGCAACACTTGAAGGGTAAGTTGAAGGGGGAAGCCGAGCGCCTCGTTCAACATCTTCAAATATCTGCAGACAACTACGACACTGCTTGGGAGCTTCTGGTGCACAGGTACAATAACCCACAATTATTATTTACTAAACATATTGAGACATTTTTATTGCAACCGGTCCTGCAAAAACAAACAGCGAGTGATATTAAACGCCTCTATGATACCTCCATGGAAAGCATACGCGCCATACAAAACCTAGGTATCGATACTACGACCTGGGACCCCTTGTTGGTGCATCACATATGTAAGAAACTCGATCAGCTTACATTAGCAGATTACAAGGAGTCTCGCAAGTCCCCACGTGAGTTACCGTTACTCGCTGAGCTAATGGAATTTTTAGAATGTAAGTTTACTGCTCTCGAACCTATACAGAGGAGAGAGAGAGATCCTATAGTCATAGGAAAACCCCAATATTATCAACATACGATGCCTAACTTGAAACAAAATCGAATTCAGTATCCTATTTCTAATAATCAGGGAAAATTTCCCAAGCGCGGATTCCTTAGTTCAGCTTGTAATACGTGGTCATGCCCTTATTGCAATCAACATCACGTTTTGTACAAATGCAATAAATTTAATAAGCTGAAACCTGACGCTAAAATGAATACAGTCAAGAAATTAAATGTTTGTCAAAGTTGTCTCTATAAACATTATGACAACCCATGCACTTCTACAAAGAAATGCAAGTGTTGTCAAGGCGATCATCATACTATATTGCATGACGCCTTCAATCACGTTTTAATGACGCAGCGTACGTGTGTGCCTACTGCACCGCTCGACGAAGGTGCCATAAATGCACTAGGTAGTAATACTACTAACAGCCGACCAACAGTTAGCCACGTTGCTACCAATGAGGAGGAGATATTACTAACCACTGTATCGCTGCGAGTGAAGGCCGCAGACGGGACATATATTACATTACGCGCCCTCCTGGACCAAGGTTCACAAATATCTCTAATTTCGGAACGTGCGGTTCAGATGTTAGGTCTTACTAGGCAACGTTATCACGGAACCGTATCGGGTATCGGTAATGGTTCAAAGCAAAGTAAGGGTATTGTATCACTACAGTGTCAATCCATACACGATGGCTTTGAATTTATAACCCAAGCTTTAGTAATTACCCATGTTATTAATAATTTACCTAATATGACATTTAATAGGCGGGCATGGTCACACCTACAACATATTGAACTAGCTGATCCCGAGTATAATGTTTCTCGGCCTATTGATCTCTTATTGGATGCCAGTGTGTATTCTAATATTATTATGAGTGGCCTAATTAAGGGGCCAAACATGGCACCGATCGCTCAGCAAACTAAACTAGGCTGGATTTTATCGGGCAATGTGAAAACGTTTAACTGTCACGTAGTTATTAACAATTTGTCAGATTTATCACAGTATTGGGAGTTAGAGGAGGTTCACGACCCCGCTCCTGTCTCATCACTTGAGGAACAATACTGTGAACAGTTATATCAGTCTACCACTACGCGTTTGTCAGACGGTAGGTATCAAGTTGCTCTTCCTATGAAGCCACGGTTTGAACATAGCCTAGGTTTATCAAAATCTAAAGCCATAGCACAGTTTCGTAATATTGAAAATAAAATGTTAAAAAACCGAGAGTTTAGTGATAGTTATATTCAATTTATGACGGATTATGAGAAATTAGGTCACATGAAACGCGTTTCTAATTTCGATCCAATATCATGCTATCTCCCTCATCACGGTGTATTAAAATCGGACTCATCAACTACTAAGTTGCGAACGGTGTTCAACGCATCATCCAAGACATCTTCTGGTTACAGCCTGAATGATTTAATGGAACGTGGTCCTAACCTGCAGAAAGATCTATCAAGCCTTATCATCAGCTGGCGCCAGCATAAGTACGTCGTCACGGCAGATATTGAGAAAATGTTCCGTCAGATCCTTACCAGAGAGAGCGATCAACATCTGCAAAGAATAATATGGAGAGCATCGCCGCAGGATCCAATGATTGATTACCAGCTAACCACAGTCACGTATGGAACGAAAGCGGCTCCATACCTTGCCATGCGAACACTTCAACAGATAGCACTCGACGGCTCTACCCAGTATCCTTTGGCTGCCGAGGCGTTGAAGAACTCATTTTACATGGATGATCTTCTTGAAGGTGGTGAAACGGTTGAAGAAGTCCGACGTCTACAGCTTCAAATTATTTACATGTTGAAAGGAGCAGGCATGAACATCCGGAAATGGTCCAGTAACGTTCCCGAACTTATCAAGGATCTCTCGTCTGACCAAGTTGACACTCCACTTGATTTCAGATGCTTAGAGTCAAGAAAGACACTGGGAATTCGTTGGAATCCGAAATTGGATACATTTACTTTTCAAAATAAATTTGAAGACCTAAGCGATGAAAAACCTCTGACTAAGCGATTATTACTGGGGTATATATCAAGGATATTTGACCCGCTAGGCTGGTTGGCTCCGCTCACTATTAGAGCTAAACTATTATTTCAAAAAACTTGGTCAAATGAAAATATTACATGGGACGATGAACTATCGGACACTATGAAGGTAGAATGGAACAAGTTAAAGGTAGACTTTCAAAATTTAAATGAAATTAATATCCCGCGATATTTAGGTAACAAAAAACAATATGTTATTCATGGTTTTTGCGACGCTTCAGAAAAAGCATACGCGTGTGCTATTTACATAGTAACAAAGAACGATAAGGGAGCGTATACATCACACTTGCTAACGGCAAAAACTAAATTAGCTCCATTAAAACATAAACTAACTTTACCACGACTCGAATTGTGTGGAGCAATGCTTTTATCGCGACTATTAAAGAAGGTTATACAAATATATTCGGACGATAATATTACTGTTAACGCATGGACCGACTCCATGGTTGTCATCGGTTGGATCCACGGAGATACACATAAGTGGAAACAGTTTGTGGCAAATAGGGTCCAAAATATTACCTCAGTCATCCCTTCATCAAATTGGCATCATGTCAGGTCAGAGGACAATGCCGCGGATTGTGCTACAAGAGGATTGAGTCTGAAGCAATTATCGATAAATTCCTTGTGGTGGGAAGGCCCCAAGTGGCTGCTACGTTTCGACAATAAATTCATTTTTAACAAGAAATACCTATCTCCAACAATCGAAACGAAAAAGTCCAGTGTACACGCTGCTTTATATGATAATAATTCTTTCATTATAAAATTATTAAATGAATGCAGTACGATGAAGCGCGTGGTAACAATAGTGAGTTGGTTCTCACGTTACGGTCATTGGCTTCGCGACAAACAAAATGCATCACGACTCAGTTACATAACAGTAAGCGAAATTACGCAAGCTTATAATTTAATTATTAAAACTGTGCAGCATATTGAATTTCACGAAGATATGCATAGATTAATCAAGGGACAAAGCTTAAAGAAGAATAGTAAATTATTATGCTTAAACCCATATATTGATGACAAGGATGGATTATTAAAAGTTGGGGGGCGTCTTAATAATTCTAGATTGCATCAATCTTCTAAACATCCCATCATTCTACCTAGCCACGGTCGTTTGACCGAACTGATTATACATCAGGCACATTTGATTATGTTACACGGTGGACCAAGCTTAACTTTGTCTTACATTAGGGAGAAATTCTGGATTACAAGCGGACTGCGGACAGTTAAGCGAGAACTACGAAAGTGTGTTAAGTGTAGGCGATTTAATAGCGAAAATAATACACAGATAATGGCTGATCTTCCCGAACCACGTGTGACACCATCCAGACCTTTTACACACACAGGTGTAGATTTTACTGGGTATTTTGAAATAAAGGCAAACAAAGGACGTGGAGTTAAGACAAACAAAGGATATGTAGCCGTTTTTGTGTGCCTAGCAACCAAGGCCGTACACCTAGAACTGGTATCGGACCTAAGCACTCCAGGATTCTTGGCTGCATTCCGTCGCTTCTGCGCGCGGCGTGGGACACCGAGTCACATGTATAGTGACAATGGCACTAATTTCGTTGGTGCAAATCGGGTATTGAAGAAGGAGTACAAAGAAATCCTCCAGAGCATTGATGATAACTTCTTTAAGAATACTACAGAGTTCGACATACAATGGATTTTTAATGCGCCAGCTTACCCCTCAGCGGGTGGCCTTTGGGAAGCAGCCGTAAAACGCTTGAAGTATCATTTGCGTAGGGTCGTGGGTGAACAAAAACTCACTTACGAAGAGTTCATCACTCTACTTCACCAAATTGAAGCTTGCCTCAACTCCCGTCCACTGATAGCCTTAACAGAAGATACAAGCGATCCATATTTAACTCCGGGACACTTCCTCATTGGAGGCGCACTTATATCTCGACCGCAAACTGATCCATATCATATGAACTTACATATTAGATGGCAAATGATCCAGGCAATGAATAAACATATATGGAAAAGTTGGTCTTCAGATTATCTGAAACAATTGCAAGTAAGATCGAAGTGGAATGTCCCTCGGAAAAATATAGAGGTTAATGACTTAGTACTTGTTAAGGAAGATAATCTCCCTCCTGGTAAATGGGCGATGGGGAGAGTAACTGCCGTACACCCTGGTAGAGACGGATATGTTCGCGTGGTCTCTTTAAAGACTGAGAACGGAGAGATTAAGAGGCCTATTCTTAAACTATCTATTTTACCTGTAAAGGAAGAACCTACAGGCCATAATAAATCAGAACCTATATCCCAAAACGAGAATGATGTCACACGTAATAGGATCAGGAGGACTCCTAAATGCTCCAATCGTGTTGTCAACGCAATAACGATGTTATTTTTAATATTTTCAACATTTATATCTCCCGCGCACTCTAATTACAACGTATCATATTTCGATTCTGATCAGAGCTTTTATTTCGATAGAGTATCTGAATTACGTCTTATTCATGATGAGTGGAAGATGGTTATTTATTATAATCTGACATCATACTGGACAGGATTAGGCAATGTTCGGGATTACGTCTCACGTTTAGATATACCTTTATATAAAACAAAGTTACCTTTGCAGTACACAAGTATCCTATCACAATTGCAACATGATTTATCTGAGATTGAACACTACAACAACATGCTCAGGGGTGGAATTAAAGGGAGACAGAAAAGAGGTTTGATTAATGGTGTAGGTTATTTAGCTAATACTTTATTTGGCGTTCTTGATGACAGATTTTTGAACACGTATGAAAGGGATATCGCAAAAATATCACTAAACGAAAATCATTTACAACTGCTCATTAAAAATCAAACAAGTGTCATTGAAGGACAGTACAATATAATGCGTAGGAATGAAGATATTATGAACAAACAGTTTAGTATTTTAGATAATAATCTTCGTAATATTAATGTTTCAATTAACAGGGTACACTCAGAGTTAAGCAGCGAACTTAATGTTTTATCAGCTTCTCTTAGTGCAAATATTATAATTTCCAGTTTGAGGCGCATTCAGGATACTATAATTAACACTGTTACGGATATTTCTAATGGACGTTTGAATGCACATCTTCTCCCACCTGAACAACTAGCAGATCAGGTAAACATGATTACTAGCCACTTGCAAGGCGATCTAACACTGCCGGTGGACAAGCAGAGCGTCACAGATCTCTACAAATTGATGAAGGTTAGTGCAAGTATAGGTAAGCAATATTTAATCATCGAAGCCAGAATCCCTCTAGTGAGCAAGGAGGCATTTGAATTAGACAGAGTGTTTAGTTTACCACACCGAACATATTATATTTCGAGTAATTTTCCTTATATGGCCTTCAATTTACAAAGGAATTTACTTCTTATGCTATCAGAGACTGATATACAACAATGTATTCATATATCTGTTAACTACCTAATATGCATTATTGATCGGCCTGTTTTTGAACTACTAATTACTAAGTCGTTCTGTGACATTAGTATTAATAATAAAACAATGTGCAGTACAATGGTGTCCGCATGTCAGGAACGATGGATTAGATTACACTCTACTAACAGGTGGTTGTTCTCCTGCTGTGATAAATGCTTAGTGCGTACCTTTTGTCCAGATGGCATCCAGCAAAGCTTATTGACGGGGAACGGAATATTATACATTGGTCCCGGTTGTACGTTAAGGAGTAGTGGCTTTTCTATCTTCGGCCACAGTAACAACTTTCATAGCTATGTTAACGTACAGAACGATATTGTCACAGTTCCAAAGATTTCCATTTTAAACACGATAATTAATTCCTCATTAGATAAAAGCTATGCTCCTGAAGATCACGCAGACCAGTGGAGTCGCCTCAGAGCCCAAATAGATAATTTAAAACATGAGTCTAGTACCGCTTTGAGTGTTCACGACGTGCACCATTACGCGGTGCTGTATTCAGTATTATTATTTATCATACTAGCAGTAGTAATTTACATCGTTATGAGATACCGCAAGGCCAAGCCTCGGCTGCGAGAAGAGCTCCAAGAAAATAACATCTTTAACTCAATGGAACTACGGCCTACCTCTATGACCGTCCCGGATGTCCCAGAGTCATGCGACATTACGAAAATTCGGGACGTACTAGGTCAATCACTGGCTAATATTAACAAATCAACATCAACTACACCTGCACCTTCTAAACGGTGCGTGAAGGTTAACTTACGTGCTGGTAGTGATAGTGAATGATAAATGATGAGTAATAGTGTCGTAACGGGTTTATGTGATTATATTTCGTCAACTATTAACGGCCTGGACAATAATCATTTAGTTTAAGACACATTGCCATCATCTTGTAAAATCATCATCTTGTAAATTCATAAAATTATTTTATAACATTTATTTTAACTCATATTATACTTGTATTTACTTGTGTTGTGCAAAAATACATATCTACGGTACGGCTCATGGTAGGGTTAAATTGCTCCTGGTTATTCCTTTCCTTGAGTGGGCAGGATGTACGAGTTACCACATCGTACACGGTAAAATTATACATATTATTGACACTGCAATTTGACTGCGCCTATGTATGTACATATGTATTGCGCACACATACTCATTACTTAGAATAAGCATTTTACATAATAAATGTTAGT
>DWDV01000213.1:0-19253 GCA_018245615.1 Mimoniades ocyalus | reverse complement strand
CATCGTGGTGAAAGGATTAGTCGCAATGTCCACCAGGGTGCGCCGAGCAGTATGTGTGCGTAATTAATCAGTCACAGTCGCCGCTCGGGGAGGCTCCTTTCATGCACCCCACTGAGGCTTTATCATTAATTAGCATTTGTAAAAAAAATATACGAAATACCAAGATGACCGAAGAACAGAATAAATAGATAACTAACTATAAATAAATATTTATTTTGTTATTGTACAGAAACGCTTCACCTTTTTCTCATCACGAAACGTGAGACATTATTGTTAAGTTTTACAGGATAATAATTATAAGGTAATATATTTTTTTACAAAATTATCAATACAAAACCATCACATAAATAATTATTCATAAATTAAGTATTTATTAAATTATATTCAATTATATGAATTACTGTACGTAATTAAATATATAAATTATAATTACGTTTAGAATGAAATCATAATTAATATCACTTGGAATTTGTGTATTTTATTATGAGTAATTACTCATAATAAAATTTGATTATAACTTCAAAAAAAAAGGTTTTATATACATATATTACAATTTTTGAAATTCATGATATTATGAATTTGTTAGTCATTTTATGTTCACGTCTAGAGTAAAACTTTCGTTTAACAATCGTTTTCTTTATTGCCACTAGATAAAAAATATATTTATTATTGTAGCAGCTCAAGCGATAGTAAATCTTCAAAATTTCCATTAAAACTTACATAACAAATGCTAAAGGTAAAACCCGAACGTTTGTAGGATAATATTTTTAATCTATTACTTTCCTTAGTATTCTCTTAGTAAATCTTACTTTTTACCTTGCTCTTGCCTCCCAAGGATAGTTACCAAATGAGGAAAAATGAAAAACGAATCCAGCTCAATCCCATAGTTTTTGCTATTACTCTACTCTATTACACCAAATGGTCCCAAATTAAATTAGTCGAAACAGAACATTTTCATAAACTTATATGACCTTGTCCGTTAGGGCTAGACATACTAGACATACTGTATTTATGTAATTCATCCCACTTGTGCGCAGTTCTTCTAGCTTTAGTAATGCTAAGTTGGAACGAATTAAAAAACGAGCGAAGAAAATTGAGATAGTGGAAAGTGTGGGCAATGCGAGTTTAGTTTCATGGCACTTAAACAACGTTAAACTTACTAGGACTACGTTACGTAATATTTGTGCCTACTATGTCACAAGTATTGTTATATTCCCAAGATAAATATTTACACATCGTCACGGGTCATACCTAAAATATGCCAAACACACAATACTATTCTTCAGAAAATAATCTTATTTAATGCATTTTGTCACCACGTGTTGGTAAATCCTAACATTTACCAATTATCTCGACTTTTAAACTAACATAATAAAACCTTATAACATTTTCAATCATTCAATTTATCATTGACTCTAGCGTTTATAAACGGATTGATAGCGCATAAATTTTATGAGCACTAACAATAAGTTATCTTTGATCATTTTCGTAGTAGTCGTGCCGTGGCCAATTGCACCGCAAAGGTAATGGGAATTCAGGCCTCGAGGATCCACTCTTTAGCTGGGCAGTCTCGGGCGTCCACTGGCGTTTGGGAGGTCGCTTTTAGGCGGTGTTCGGCTTTCAGTTGTTACTCACCAAGATTATACTAAGATGTAATAATCATCACCCTATCTCAGTCCACTGCTGGAAATATGTCTACCCTATTTACCTACATAGCGTCTTTTCCGTGGCTTGCTGTATCAACTTTCACGATTCTACTATTGTATTTTAAATAATTCAACCATTCATTATCTAGATATTGTACGCGCAACCTAGTGACCTATTTATAGTAGATTAAAAAACGTTTCATGCATATGAAAAAGAAAGTTTCCACCTCAGAGGACTACGTTTTCATGCCTGAGTTGCCCCGTACTGATTATGAACGACTGTCGTACGTCGTACTGTCAACGAAACTATTGTCTCAAGCAATGTAAAATGAGTGTTTATTAAGGATGTTTGACTATAATACCCACTTGTAATATGTGTACCATGTAATAAATAGAATGTAATGTCGACATGTGGAAAAAGAAAAAAATTACATTCTAATATTTTAAAATATTGATTTATTATTATAGTTTTATTATCATTTCTCAATCTTCCGATATCATACATTTATTTTTATTAATATTATTTCATAACTTTATTATATATTTTTTTGTTATTTTTCAGAATTGCAAAGCTTACGCAAAAAAATCCATTCAATATTTGCCACCCATAGGTTGGATGTGGAAATTTTCAGAGTTTGTATTCCTAGAAAGATCTTTCGAAAAAGATAAGGAGATAATTAAAAATCAGATCGCCGAAATATGTGACTACCCGGATCCAGTGTGGGTAAGTCGCTTTGACGAGAAAAATACAATTTTGAGAATACCATATGTAACGCAATTATATTGTTATTGATGATCATCTTTCAATACCAATAATAATTGTAAATATTTTCAAAGGTTAAAGACAACGTTCGTTGTTGTCTGGAAGCCAATGCTAGTAAATTTTACTATTCATACATACACAACACATCATTGAGCTCCTGTTATCCGCGGACTGGCGTACTATTAAAAGATTAATTACTTAATCTTTTTCTCGTTGCACTCGTTGCCGTACGACATATAACGTATCTTTTATAGTGTCAAGGCTACAGTTGGAACACATACATGTAGGTACATATAAAATGCAGAATCGTTCAAAACAATATGTTTTCCAGATCGTGTATGTATGACGTATTATTATTAATTACACGTACAATGCTATAGTCATTTAAATTGGATTATTTTTTTCATTATTGCCAATTAAAAGACTTTGGTAAACAGTCTTTTAATTGGCAATAATAATCTTATTATATAATTAGACTACCGGACATCAAGTCATTCCTACGGTACTGTTCGAGGTCGGTTGCAGACGTCTGGGCGGCAGTTGTCATTTACCACTGCCGTCTATTAATTTGCTAATCGCTAATCATAAAAAAGTTATAGATCTTTATTTGTTGAAGTGATAATTTCTATGTAAACATTACAGATTTTATAATTTATTATTTTATTATAAATGATTGAAAATATATTTTGATCTGAATTGACGACAAAGTAAACTGTTCATTTCGTATTCAGTTTCTAATATATTTTCATGATAGCAACAGAAATTAAATGATTTCTATCCATTTTAATTAGCTAATGACGTATTTTTTATATTGTTTATTGTGGTTGCTAAATTGCTAATTGATATGTGTGGGGAAGTTTAAAATATTATGCAATAGTCTAAAGTTATTCTTAATTCAGGTTTCATACAAATATTTTAATAACCAACTTACTTTGGCATTAACTAAATTGCATATTTATAAAAAAAAGCATAATCTTTGATTTTTCTTGAAAGTTTTGAGGGCGATTCTAAATTATATTTCTCTATTTCATTTTCAGAATTTTTGTCATGTTGTTTTAACTACATAATTTATATTAATCGGTAATGCGGGGTGCCTTAAATATTTAAAAATTCTCATTGCGTAAGAATATTTTTAGCTATTACTGACCCCGGAGGGCACGAGATTCACCAAAAAGAAGCATGAAGCGTCTCTCAAATTCGCCAAAGAAAAGAATTTGCCATTACTGAAGCATCACCTCACGCCACGCACAAGGGGCTTCGCTACAAGCCTTCAGTATTTCAGGGGGAAAATACCGGCAATTTATAACATACAGTTGACAATAGACAGGGACAGCAAGGTGTGTAAATAAATTACATTTGTATATACACGAATGACTGACGTTAAATATGAACTGTATTAGAAGAAATTGCATATGTATAACGTAATGCTATGCTATAAGAAAAAATTCTTCAGTTTCTTCCTCACATGCCGCTCCCATAGAACTTACCCCGTTTTATTTCTGCTTCTTCGCCCAGTTATCCAGCTCTGGGTACGCCCACCGCGTTTTATAGGTATTTAACTTTGGCGAAGTTATTCCAAAGCTTTGCTCTGCTGATTGTATGCTCATTCTTCAAAAGGAGTGAGAAATCGGAGCTATAAAAGTGACGTCACATGTTATCAAATCTTAATGCATAGATTATAATATGTATGTAGTTACATTGAATTTTGTTTTTGTCATTATTTCTACAGTACACAGAAATAATACCGAAGTAAGACACTATTTGTGTAGTAGTATCTTCTAGCATGCTGCCTACCCCAGTACAGAGTTCGTTTAATATAATACACATTCTACTATTTCCCAGGTCCCGCCGACACTTATGAGCATGTTATACGGCAAGCCCGTCCATGCACACTTGCACATCGAGCGTATCCCGGTGGAGAAAGTGCCCGAAGGTGAAGCAGAGGCTTCCAAGTGGCTTCACGATCTATTCGTCGTAAAGGTAACCTGATCTGCGATTTTAACCTACTTTTTATAGGATTTCATACATGTCAGGACATCCATATATTTCATCCATTTCATAAACAAAATTATCCAGTTTCAAGTTGCTATTTACTATAATTATCAATAGTTAGTGTAGCAGATTTGAAACAAAACGTATTCACTTTTATTATAAGAATAGTAATAATGTCCAGTATGAGCCATAATATACTCTTCTAATATCTACAGAAGTTATATTTTCATTGATATTATTTCCAGGACAAAATGCAGGATTCATTCTTGAACACGGGCGATTTTTTCCTGGAATCGGGCGTAGAGAGAATAGAGCCCTTTGAAAAAAGGCCACGCATATACTCGCTACTGAACACCATTGGCTGGGCCATCGTCACACTAACCCCCATGTTGTATTATTTGTTGGGGCTTCTGCTTAGTGGAAAATTGTTGTACTTCTCCATCGGTGTGGGAATACTTGGGGCATGTAAGTTACAAAATCCTATTCAGTATTAAGAATCACCAAATATATCCATGGGGCTTAAGAGGTTCTGGGCTCAATCTTATGCCCAAACCAACCTCGTCTGGCTGTGGCTCTGTTGTACAAGAGACAAGGTGAGACAGTGTAGACAGTTTACACCGACACTTGTACATGCCCTGGGCGCAGACAAGCAGCTACATTGGTGCGAGAAACTATACTCTGCTTTTCCCTACTTGCATGCCTAGAGTGGAGAATATGGGCAAAATTCCCTTTTTTAGGGGAGACCTATGTCCAGCTGTGGATGAGACAATCTGATAAAAATGATCAAATATCTAAGTTAGTAAAAAAAATACTAATGACAGATTGCAGATAAATGTCACTGAGATTGCAATTATTATTGATATTGTATACATGCATACGGATTTCCAGTGATGGATGCTTTGATTATGAATCAAACATTAAAAATATCGATGTAAGCCTTTAAGTATTGATTGAATGCTAAAATACCTAAAAAGCACATTGGTCATCCTAAAAAAATGTTTTGACATGGTCTGTTGATAATAAACATTTCCACCTGTTGAATCCTATGTGGGGTCTTTCACTGTATATGATGTATTTTTTTCAGTCTACACTCTTCTGCAAAAATCAATTGGAATGTCACAAATTAGCCAAGGTTCGTCATACGGGACAGAGAAGAAGTAACACATGAATAAATAACCATGAAATTGAATATTTACATGGAGGTGTTCTCACTGACTACACAACTTTTTTGCTATTAGGTTTTAATTCTTATACAAATCATCACTCATAAAAGTCATATTGTAAAACACACAAATTCTTATTATTTTCATAAATATTTAATACCTTAATCATAGGTATTTTGTAGTCTGTAGTATTCCTAAAAATTTAAATTAACATAGTGGATAAATAAAGTATTTTTAAATGTTGGCATAGTAAGTTAGTATTGTTATAATGTGTTCTTACCTCAATTGGGAGGCCCATGTATTTCATTTCGAGCAAAATTTTTCATTTTGTGTTGTGTCTGTTTCTTTGTTATATTATTTATTTAAGAGCTCACATTATGTGCAATGTAACTGTTAATATGTCACTCATTTTGTTATTTTATATGTATATTAGTTAATATACCTCAAAATAGTTAAAAATTTGATACTCTGTAATACTGATAGATAATATAACAATTATTTCAAACTTTTGTTTGAAGTTTTCTTGGTTTTTATAATAAATGGTTAAATGTTGAATGCCCAATGTACATTCTAAACAATATTAAATCCTAGATTTTTTTAGTTTGAATATGTTACGAAGCTACTATAAATCACATAATAGTGTTTGTATGTATGTATGTATGTGGTATTAATCTAGTTTCCATGATACTTTGATCACAATTCTTTCATTAACAGGATTTCTTTAGAAAATTTACCATGTGATAGTTTCGACACGAATTATAAGCCTATTTTTATTAATGCATAAAGGACGAAAGTCATAATCTTGCATTTAGTATGAAATGACATTGGGCAGTATTTCTAAGGACTTTTTATATTTATAACTTAAATAAAACTTTTACACATCATTGTGTTGAAGCAAATTCTTGCATAAGTAATTATTACTGTCACATTCAGAGCTATTTTTTTAATTTCGTGGGTGATTGTTACTTTGTTTTTTGTAAGTTATCTAAATTTAGTAACTTCTCGCCTTTTAAATATTACTGCATAGATGTATAAAAATTGTTTTAATTCTCATTTATATTTCCATTTCCTCTAAATTTACAATATGTATTGGCCCTAAATGAAATAAGATCACCTGCACAGAGGCAATTATTTCGTTAGAATTGTTCCTTGCTGATGACTATTGCTGTTGTGATTGTTCTGTTTCATTAAAAGTTTGTAATCTTACTTTACTACCTACATATATGTCAATGAAAAATTATTTTTATACTTGACATACACAAATAGGTTTTTATAATAACATAATACCTAAACGTAACGGTGATGGTTTAGTCATTTGTAGTAAAAGAAAATGATTTACTTTTAGTAAGTTCTATTTATGGTTTTACATATAGAACTTTTTTTTGTATTATTTTGTATTTACACTTACTTGTATAATGGAATTTGTATTAAAAAAAACCCACAACAAAAATATTACTAAAAGCGCAAAACATACATGTACTGTTAGGACTGTGTGCAATGTTTTCTTTTTGTGTGTGATAATAGACTAGTATGGTTAATGTAAAATATTTACGCAGAGAATAATTTATAAATAAAATTGGCTATTTATTAAACTTTTTCTTGGTTTTATTTTGAAATTATCCATTATAATTTCTTATTAATCAACTAAAAAGTAAATAAATTACACAAATGTTATTCTATGCTGATAAAATAAGTTCATACACGTTGACTTATGTATATTGTCCCTTATTTAAATCCCCTTCATTCAAGCTGTCTCAATTGAGTGAAGACACTTATTTCAACAAATTACCACTTGTGAAAAAATGCTCAAAAAACGACAACACAATTTTGTTGTTCTATGAACATTTAATAAAGTAAGACCTACAAGTCTAACTCATAAATACTTCTCAGTTAAATAGGAATATATTCCTGCCATTCATGGAATTTCCATTTTACTTAACCTTAGAATAAAATCTAAAAGATACATTTGCACTTTGACTTCGATTGCTTTATCTGTGACGAAAAATCCTGGAACACCAGCTTTCTCCAGTGTACTTTGCTGATCACTAACCTATGGGAAAAAGATTACTTAAATCATACTAAATAAACACACAAACAAGCAAGCAATAAGAATATTATTGTCAGTGTTTCTGGATGAAAACTAGATTAAAATTCATTGCTTATGTGAGAATTAACTGATACAAGGGTAATTAAAAAACTAATGATATCTATATTTTTCTTGATGGATGTTTCGAGTACATAATTAATACTTAATTTAACTGAAGTGCCTGTACAAATACCCACAAATAATTAGTTATCATTGAGCTTATTAAAATTACACATTTTGTGTGTGTGTGTGTGTGTGTGTATGTGTTTTGTTTCACAACAACAAAAGTGCATAAAATAAAAATATTTTTGATGATAAACATTTTTTCATGAAAAACTTTACTAACTAATGAGATTTCAAGTCATGATAGATTTGATGAAACTATACTAGTCTATGTACAGCAGTAACTAAGTGATGTGCACAGTTGTGTGGAAGAACTACATTTCACTTAAACCCCGCTCAAACCACCCTTCAACTTCTGTTACCCAGAAAATGTTTAAAATAAATATATTGCATGATTGTCATATTCAGTATTGATGGGCTGTGGAATCTGAAAACTGAAGCAAAAGTAAATAAAGTAAACCTTCTGGTCCAATTGCAAGACTAGCTTCATATCAGCCTGTTTAAGTTCCTCCTTATGTCTTCTCAATAAAATAGTCTTTTGCAACTCTTGCTGTTCTGGATTTGGATTACTATTGATCATTTGTTGGATTTCCACTGAAGATAACAATAATGTGTTAACAGTATTGTAAATTATGCCTTTTCATTTGGCAATTATGTTTTAAAGTTAATCCCCACCACTACAGATAGACTTGTCTATTCCATAGAGCATGTCACACAAGTGATTGTGCTTTTGTGCTTTGTCTAATGAAATATTATAATATTCTAAAATAAATAATTGTAATATATTCATTTTGGTTTAAAGACAAAAAAACCACCATGAACCCTTTTTTATAGCTTCATTAGTGGACACAAGTCTTTACTGAGAGTAAGAAGGTACAAGGCCATATTGATATGTAATAGTCTTGGGTAGTTCACGAACAAACTAGGTCAAAAGAGCGCCCCTTTAGGTGAACTATTCGAACTAGTTCATTCATGATGTCGTTCTTAGGTTGTTAGTTCGTTTTCTTTTTATATATTTCTTAGCATCCTTTTTTTTGCCCACCAACATTTCCGAGAGCCCGCTTTTATTGCTCTCCAACATTTTCGAGAGCCCGTTTTTTTTGCTCGCCTACATTTTCGGGAGACCGTTTCTTGCTTGTCAACAATTTCAGTAGATCGTTTCGTTTTGCTTGCGGAGATTCTCCGATCGCAAAATCTATATTTGCTCCTTTATTTATTATTTTTCCTTTTTCCTACATTAAGAGCGAACTAGTCGCCATTACATTTTGAACTAAAATGAGCGCTCACTTTAGTGACCGACTGCGCTCAAGACTAATATGTAAGAAATAATACATACAAATACATACATGTATGTTTGTTAATAATCTGCAACCGTTGCTGAAACAAATGTTTCTCTGTGACATGTTGAATTTCCATCAATCCTTTGACAATTTCAAATACTGTTTCATTCAACAGACAATTTGCAAGTCCAGACAGCAGTTCAATAGGAACTCTCATTTGATATTTTCTGAAATATATAACACAAATTAGAATGAGGACCATTTTATTTACGGTTATTGAATCATTTTAACTAGATCAAAGTCTGCAATCCTTAACAAATTACCACAAAACCGCATACATGTTTATTCTATCTGATAAAAATGTACTCTGCTGCATTCAAAATTCTAAGAACAATTTTACAAAAAATATCACTGACTGGGGTAATTCTCGTGCCATTTCCTGTAGTTGTTCCAGCAAAAAATACAATTTTCTCTGTAAAGCTTCTGGACTGGGTTCAACAACATCCATATTTTTGTAGCTCTCGATTTTCAATTATATATATTATTTGCATTTATGTACTATACTGCAAGAACATGATTACAAATTAAAATTGATTTTAATCTGTAATATAGTTAGTTACTTTAGTTTATTGTCATAACCAAAAACATCACAGCTTTATAATTACAATAAATACATTACAATAATACTTCCAATAAAATTAACTCCAATACAATAAAATAAATCCAACAGCGCCAATCATAATAATATAGTGTAATGTCAATGTCAGTGTCACATATCAAAATGCAGTAAAGAAATTATATTTATAGTATAGTTATATTGTAATGTATTAATATTAACGAGACAGATATATATTAGATAATTTATTGTAATTTAAAAATTGCATTAATATACGTATTTTAGATCAGTATTATTTCTCAATATGTACCAACCTTTATAACAGTTTTGTGTAACATAAACCAAAATTTATGTGTCAAATTAAAATATAATTATTTGTTTAAGGCTTGGCATCGACTTCAAACCTATTAGTAAATAGCACATATAAACAATAGGTAGTATATAGTTAATATTAAATGTTTATTATTTTTTACTTTTTAGTTTCTTTTGAAGTCGGTTGTTTTTAACGTAGTTATATTTAATGTAAGTATAGATATATTTACTGATCAATGCTTCGCGCACGCTGTTAGGGATTATCTTAATAATATTAGGTGGTATATGTTGACCAATTCTGCACGATTTCATTGATCGTAAATACTTCGAGGTATTGAGAAATACAAAACGAAACACTAAATTTTATTTGTATTCAGTATCATTCGAAAAGTCAATGTCGACAGCGGACATGGTTACGACGTACAACACTTACGAGCACATGTAGCTCATTTCGCAGCATTCTTATGTCGTGTACTTAGAGAGTTATGTTAGTGCGTTATTCGGAATTAATTGATTGTAAACAGTTGAGCGCAATGAGACATTCGAAGCAATGCCGAAATATCCAATGCATTTAACAGTCAGTGCGTCCAGTTTAACGATGTAATGAAACTAGTACTCGTATATTCCGACGGTTGAGAGAATGCGACCCTGACGGCTGTCCGTTGTCAATGACTGGGGTTGTGCTATGAGCAATAAGTAATATTGTGTAAATAAGCATAACAACAAATTTTTCATCCTATACCTCATATAATATTCTTGAATACTTAAATAACCTATTTAAAAAAAAATTAACACTAAACTTTTGATACTTCGCAACTAAATACCAATGTATTCCCAATCCGTAAGTACTTTTTCCATTTTTTTATTTCGAGATACATGCAAATGTATTAAATAATTATGTTTTCTAGCGCAATATGTGGTTCTTATTAACAATGTGTATACTCGTGTAAGCAATGCGGTCGGTAATATGCTCGCGCGATCTTATTCCATTGCGCGGATCGTCTTATGAAATCATACACTTTATTAGCTTTACTATGAACTATTTTCTGTATACCTGTATATTACCTAGAGCCAAGTATCTCACATTCTTCTCTTACATTCATCGATTCATCGCTCTGTTCGTGCACGATGAACAAATTATCTCAAAATAACCTAATATGTACTAATGTGTATAATCTCAACAAACATCTCCAGTAGATGGATGTACCAAGAACAACAAGTAAATGGAAGGAAATGGCGTTCCTCACTAACGATGTTTTTATTTCAGTTTACATGCCTCAGTGGCTGTGTTCACTCGATACTCTGCCTCTACATGATCCACCCCACTTTCTCTGACTCGTTAACTTCACGGATCTAGACTTTCATATGTTTTTGCTAGATACTCAAGTAAAATAATATGTATTCTGCAGCCGCTTAATATTTTGTAGAAATATGAATGAAACACAAGACTCAGAAGTATAACTTAAGAAATGCTACATAAAATGAAATTTAATTTGACCTGTGATATTGCTGAGTGTACCTACATATTTTTTTTAAACGCGGCTCACTGGTTTCGCTATCCTAAAACCACGTTTTCTCAGAGTAATATTCATAATTTCGTTTGTACAATTTTGACTTACTTACTTGTACCACTTAAATAGCTATTTGCATAAAATGTTCACTAAAGCCGGTATATCCAGAATATTAAACTATAACGATATTATGTTACCACAATGAACCCGATTCCTGTATAATTGTGAAATTTCCGAGATTACCATAATCAGTATCAATTATGTTAGAATATATTCATGACACAATCGGTGTATTTTCATTTTGGTTTCGCACTTTAGAGATTATACCCGACATTCATAGTACGGGCTCGGATTACGTCGCAAAATTGTTAAATAGAGCAAATATTTCAATATTGTTATTACAATGTGATTATATTTGATGACAAAAAGAGATTAAATTTGAATTTAAATGATGGATATAAAAGAAGGACATGATTGATGATAAAAAGCATATTTTGTGATATAAGATTGCTTGTATATCACACATAATGACGTTTATATCTGCAGTGAATGAACCATATATGAAATTAGAAATCGTAACGATTTTCTAACGTGGGCATTGCATAACTCTATCTGTGAATGGAACTGATGTCCTATTTCGGTCAGACTTCGACATTCCTAGACCGCCGCCACCGAATTTACAGACGATTCGATTACGTCACCCACACAGCATAACGTCGGATGGAATTTAGCTATTCTGGAATATTCTTGCACCGTTTGCAAGTTATTTTAAAGAATGGCGCGAAGTCTTGTTTACTCGAGTGGAACTATATGTAGAATAGATCAATAGAGTTTGTTATCAATTGTACGCTAACAATGTTCTGCTATTGTTTTGTGAGGTTTCCACCGCTATCTGTAGTGTTTTTGTCCGATACAGAAAAGCACTCCGCGCTAACCTTATTGACTTATATTTGAATAGTGACGTCTAGATTATCATGCTGCGCAAATTAATAAGACAATTAATAATACCCACGTGATTTTGGGCTGATGTTAATATTAAATTAACCACTATTATGCGGTGTTATATTTAAATGTTTAATTTTATATACGCTTTCATTGTATTTTATTTGTTTTAGGGTTTAGATTTTTTATGTGTTTTAAGCGTTTGCTTCATTTCACGACATCCGCTATGTTAAAATGCGTATTGTGTTATTATTACCACAACCCTTGGACCTTCACTTCGTTATAATTAAATGTACTTATGAAAATAATAAAACAAAAGTTAACTATGCAATACTAAAAAAAATAATTATATATTTTAAGCTCTGCTCTATCAAAATAATTATATATTTTAAGCTCTGCTCTATCAAAATAATTATATATTTTAAGCTCTGCTCTATCAAAATTATTATATATTTTAAGCTCTGCTCTATCAAAATTATTCCGCCGCCAACTTCAATCTGGTTACAATAGTAAATTAAAAGAGTCCGAAACAAAATAAAGGCGTTCACAATTCATCGTACAGTATGTCACGCGTATTGTTGTACATACTCGTAGTTCGCCGTTAACTTTAGGCCCGAGTCACACTAGGATGCAAAAGGAACTAAAAATTCGACCCATAAACAAACGGCGAGCAAATTTTACGTTTTGTTTTAATATTGTTAATACAGGTATATTAACATTATTATCAAAAATATCAACATTTCAGAACTACGACAAACATATCATTTTTATATGCAACATTCAGTAAAACATCATTTTGATAGAGTTAACATACGTTACTTCATAGTAGAAGCACGTATAGTCCGCACGGTGGTATTTGGTACTCGGTACTTACGTAAAATTGTAATAATAATATTCAATAAAACTGCTAACAATGTCGTAGATCATAGTGAGATTCGACCCTTAAGGTTGAAAAGGTTTCGGTCGTAAGTCGTAAATTTTAGTCTTTCACTTCAACCATATTGACTTGGCAACTTCATTGAACCGTAGAAACGTTTTTATAATGCCATTTTTGTTACGTTTATTGTTATTTTGCAGGCCATCAACAAATCTTATTATTATTTTTCTTAACTGTTTATTTTATGACAGCTGAATGGGAAGACGAGGGGATAAATCCCCGCTATGCCATGGCATCACGTATGTATACCTCCTCAATCGAGGAAGTGCACTAAATAGCTCTGCTTACCCTTTGGGCGACATACACGCTTGATGTTGTAAATGAGAATAACCCTAGAATATGGTCAAAAGTCCTAAGCGTTTGTTGGTCATACATATATCTGAAATACTCTGAACACCTACCTTGTACTCTTGTGACCTACGTGTTATGTATTCACTCAATCGCTTCGACGGGTATCAGATTTGTACTTGTAATGTGCATCGTGTCTATTCGTGCACATATTTTAATCATATTTTTTTTAATATTGTATTCGTCCCGCAACTAGACTAATGTACGACACAAACCAAAAGCGAAGCAATTTTCTTAAATTATTAGATAATAAATAAAATAACGTAACGTAACATTACGCCTGTAATCCCGAGGAGGGAGGCAGAGGATTGTAGAGCATTCCCACGTTTCACCAGTTTCGTTAGTGTCCCGCATACACCGGGCACTTATCCAGACTCCGAGCCGCAGCTAGAAAATCTAAGGTTGAAAAATCAATAGGGCCAAATCTAACATAAATAAATCCGATAGTACCCGGCCCCGAATTTGAACACAAGACCTCTCGACCGGCAATCGCGCTAACAACTAACACGACCAACGAGGCAGTCATAAATAATACGAGTAGATATAAATAAAACAGACCTTAAATACACAAAAACAATACCCCGGCACTGTGCATCTTATCATAAAAAGCTTAATGTTTTGGGTATATCATAATAGTATTATCTGTTGGCGAAAAACAAAAGTGTCAGTCGTGACAGGGGTTGGAGCTGGGGCTGGGCGCCGGGAGCGGGACGCTACAGCTTTGTTGATAACGGCTAACTCGTGAATTATCCATGTACCCACGACTTACACTCGCGTTTTGAGCGCGAAATACGTGCGAGCACGCAAGCCGATTCCGCCCATACATAATAAATATATAAGCAAAACAATCATAACATAGCAAAATAACTAAATGAATAATTTACGTCATTTAGAACTACAATTCTCAATGACCACATGTTCAGCTTTTAGCGCAGTGGAGAAACAAATTTTAAATTCTTGATTTTATAATGAAGTAATAATATCATATGAAAAATATGATATGCTATAAATGTCAAAATACTCTTTCTTTTTCAAAACCACCGAATGGCTAGAAATTCGATATGTTTTTGCACTTGAAGTATAAAGTTTATGTTCCAACAGAATAACAAGAATGTTGTGGTCGCGTACCGACAGTTGTTGGCATGTGAACATTCGTTGTGGTGAAAAAATGTATGTAGTTTTTTTAATATCACAGTGTTGTGGGGTAAACGCAAAATTTTGCCCAATCTAGACAAGACTTTAAAAAAAGAAGTTTTTGTTTTTCTATCGTTGGTAAAAATTATATACATATATTTTAAGCTACATACATTTAAAAAATGTAACAGCTGAAAGTCGTTATTGCAGTTTCCAAATTCAAATTTAATTTGCATTTGCAGTACAACATTGCAGTTCTACATTTTACAAAAATATTATAACTAATAAATTATACATATTGAACTCTATAAATCTATTCATAACATATATATTCGTACGTTCTATCAAGTTCTATATATTTAATGTTATATATATTTTACACAAGTAAACAGGCTACATTTATACTATACTTAATATTATCGTTAGTAATATAGTAATAAAGTGATCCTTTATCCTGGCTACATCCTAGTAATATTTGAGGCAATATCGTTAGTAACTAAAAAAAGTAACTTCACGCCTGTAATCCCCGAAGAGGTAGGCAGAGGAATGTAGAACAATCCCAACCGTTCGTTAGTGCAACCGTAAATCATATTTAGAAATAAACACAAAACGTACCGTCTCAAGATTTCAGGTTACCAGATCCTTATAAATGGAAAGAGAATTAATGTGGACGAAGCACGTCGGCTCTGCGAGGACAAGGATACTTTGCCGTCGGTACTGCCTACCAATACTGTTAGGGATTTGTCGTGATTATATGATAATAATAATTAAATTAATATACCACATAAATATCAAATTTCCGAAACCAAACGGTATACTTATATCCTCGACTACGCCTTTTTATATAAAATCTCTATTCTCGCAGGGTAATATTCACGTGAATAAAAAGTAAGCCAGATGATATTGACACCAACGTGAGAAGGAAATTTTATAAAATCCTCCTTTTAATCAACCTTTTCATTTCGTTTCATTTTGATATGATCAACCAATATACCCTAGAAGGAGGGTTATGGCTAATGCCTGCCGCGCTAGCCGAATGCGGGTTGTCAGATTTCACACGGTTAAAAGAATATAATGGAGAACTCTAGGGTACGCAGGTTTCACGTTAAAGCATGGGGTATTTAATCCTTAAACGCACACTTTTGCTTACAAGCGATGGTCAGGATTTGAAGTTAACAATACAGGCGCGGGTGGCCGAATTCTGAAAGAACAGTCTATCGCCGCTGGTTAACAACCTCATCCTTTGAAAACGTTTGTTTAAGTACATACACTATTTCCCTACATTTCACACGTATCGTATGTACGTACGCAATTCTCACCTCGCCCGCAGCGTCGCTGTGTCTTATTGTTTTCTACTGCCGAGGCTTGCGGCGCCAAGCTTAGAGACAACGCTCTAGCTATAAATGACAACGTATACACATGTGTACCCACGTGTTGTTCGGTAAACCGTCTCCCTGTTATCAGGTATTTTGCTAAAGCAATTTTTGAGATTTCATACAGGCGCTGTTTTCATGTATGCATACAATTAATCTGTGAAGCTTGTGCTGTAAGCAAGGTTGCCTCGTTTCCCGAGTGATTGCGAGAGCGACTGCCAACCGAGAAATCCTGTTCAAGTCTCGGGTCGGGTACCTACTAGTGGATTTTACTAGCTTAGATTTTCTAGTTGAAATTTCTAGTAATGACTCAGAGTCTGGATTACAAGCATGATGTTACATTAGCTTATTATATGTATATAATCGTATTGGTAATTTGTTTTATATGTTATAGCCGTCCAATGAGTTAATAAACATGATTAAAATGTAATAAAATGTAATATGTACAATGCATTAAAGTACATAATAATAATAATAAATGTAATAAACTATATTTTAACGTTTACACATCGAGTCGTCGTACTAAATTTGCCTCGTTATTTCTACAAAGATAAATCGTTCCGCAGAGATCTGGAACTAAAATGCTATTCTACTAAAAAAAATAATAGGGCTACTAAAAACTACTATTCTACTAAAAAAATTAAATTAATAGGCTCACCACCTATTCCATAGTGGGACTTAAACGTAACTGGTGAAACGTGGGAGTGTTCTACATTCCTCCGCCTACCTCTTCGGGGATTACAGGCGTGATGTTACGTAACTAAAAAAAATAAAAGGGAATAACAAAGAATGAAATGTTTAATATAACAATATTCACATAATTCCTTCTAAGACATGAAACGTGAATCAATGAATGTACTTGTCAACAATAATTAAAAATCATTAAGTTTACTACTTTTATAATAATTGTATCTTTTGATATATTAATAGCCCTTGGCGTATTATTACTGTAATGAGGAAGAATAGCGAGCTGGGAAGAGTCATTCAGATTACAGATAACATGATTACATGGACAATGTTATCAGAAACCTGCGACTCCGGGTCATTTCTCAATGATTTTTAATTTTTTCTCAATGGTTATTTTCATTAGTCATTCAACACTAAGCAAAAAATATGTATGTACCTACAACTGATTTTTAGGTCTCTATGTGATAGTAGTGGTCGTAAGAGTCAAGGACTCAGTGCAGAGTGTACTCCGCTGCCTACCTCTTTGGAGAATACAGATGCAATGTTACGTCGAAAGGAAGACCAGGATATACACCTCCCTTCTGCGGAAGCCTGACGTGTAAACCACTAAGTTGTAATAAAATTCAACATAAAATATTTTTGGCCGTATTTACTTATTAACATGTTTACATTTAAAATAAAAATTCACAAACACAAGCTCCCGCCTACACGCAAAGAAAAGAATTTATTCTAAAACTAAAGAATTTATTCATACGAATATGTGCACATTTTAACTGTAAGCTATTAAAATGAAACAGCACTATGAATGTAGTTTTTCAAGTACCATAAATTTATTCTCGAAACGCTAGAGCTGGCTAACATATCAGTCACAAAGCACTGCGACACACTAACAACGGAGCACACTTTGTCACGTGTCCTCTATCTGTCACAAAGATTAAGCCCCCGACATTCGCATGCTACCATCAGCTAATAACTTAATAGTTGACGTTGATCATCCAATGTTCATTTACTCGTCACATGTCATGCGGACCAACTCTGACACGCGGGAATTTATTCTAGTTGTCCACGTCACCTGATCTTGTGTTAATTCCCACTGTAAACGCGTTTTAAATCCAACGTGTATTTGCGTCACTTTTTCCATGTTATCTTGTTTATGGGCTTATCTATTGCACTATAAAGTTCAATTACACAAAGGACACTAATAGAAAGTACACGTTACAGAAAGTACATTGTAAGTATTACCGAAAGAAAGCAAACAGAATTGTGTTAATAAAATCTTTTTTTAACCGACTTCCATTTTTGGAAATACAGACGAATTGAGTACCTCCTCCTTTTAGAAGGAGGTACTCAATTCGTCTGTATCTTTTTTTTATTTCCCTGAATCTTAACCTACTACACATAATAATTTTTGTCCACTGACAACATAATTAACAAAGTAATATTCATATTGATTAACCGTGCAAATTTTGACCTCACTGTTGTTCGCTTATAATTTGTCTAATTTCTTTAACACGTGCCATACAGTGTAATAGTAAAGATGTATTCGTATATTTCAAATAAAATGAAAAAAGCTAATCAAGTGAACATCATCGCTTATCGATCGAAGCAAATGGTTCGCGGCTACCATCGATATCAGTTTGCCTAGCATTGAACCTTGCGAATCATAATCCAATAACCCGTAGCGAACCAATCCCGCGATGAATGGGGCATTTCAAAGCTACGCGAAATTATATTAGTTGGCGGGGCGCCTTGTATCGGTTACGGGAACTCGCTAACGAAATATCGGGGCTTCGTATCGCGGAATATTTAATTATCGAATTACATACCAGTACTTGCCCCAAATCAATATTTATGAATATGAATATCAAATGTACTAATGAATGAGAGTGACGAGTGTAGAAGAGCACGGCAAGTCTGTAATGATGGAGATATGTAACGTTCCATACTCCTTACCTACCTCGCAGGGGAGTTGGCGTGATCATTTAACAATAAGAATATGTCGTCGAAGGCCGTTTAGTGGGAGTGATATTTGGCCTTCCGACATTTGCAATCGTCATCTTCAATTGTGTTATCGTTCCGCTGTCTCCTTTCAAAATATACAATAATGCACAATTACTTTTAGGTTTACCGTACTTCATCAGCATAGTTAGAAATATTTAATTTTTAATTTTTACACTATTAGTATTCAGCATCATCAGCCTATCTCAGTCCACTGGTGGACATAGGCCTCCCTCAAAAAAGAGCGCCATCGCGCCCTGTCTTCGGCTTTCCGCATCCAACTTCTGCCTGCAGCCTTCCGCAGATCGTCATCCAACCTGGCCGGAGGGCGTCCTACACTAC